>OY720449.1:74490222-74685222 GCA_963082715.1 Harpalus rubripes | reverse complement strand
CATTCTCTCGAAATCGACAATGTCCATTTGCGCTCGAAACACACAAAAGATTTTTTCTACAGTCGCCACCATAACAAAAATTTATTTTTTATTTATTTTTACTTATCGGTATTTTCCATTTTCCTTGAGCTATCGATAATATAATCTTTTTTTGTAAACCATATTAAGAAAATAACATTCGCTTTAGCGCGTAAACAATAGACCAGGACCATCTGACCGTAATTTATTTACGGTCAGCTGGTCGGTGACCGTTCAGTGAACGGTCTCTAGTGAACAGTGCATACAGCAGAAAAATGGTGAACATGTTCAGCGACCCGATGCCTGCTGAATGCGCCCATTGTTATTTATTAAACGATGTCTGGACAGAACTTAACCCAAATATTGTTTAATTTATTTATACTTCATTTCACGGAAGAAAATAGTAGATGACGCTTGAGAATCAACCGTTTGTATATGCATAGAATAAATAATTTCAATTTGTGAAATCAAACTCAATAATAAATATTTTTATCTGTAAAAATGAACAAGACCTGAATATTACAAATTACAACAAAACGTGGTTAAACATCACTTAACTCTGTACATTTTATTTGATAATCGACAACTGCCAGGTGATATATTTTTCGTTTTTGTGAACTATACTCTATTTTAGATAAGAGTAGACTTAGGAGTAAGATACGGCTCACGATTCCAGCTTTCTGACAGTCTGTCTAAACGCAAACCAAGTTTAAAAATTCTGATGTGGCCAACACTATACCTCCCGCAATTTAATTTTCATGAATTTTAATATACAGGTTGTTCATTTTAAATGGGCCACCATTTAATAATAATTTTTCTTTCTTTTAATTTGTCTTGTTAAATAGAAATTGTTTGCTCATTTAACCGTCTTTGTAGCTCTTATAGCTCTCGAGATAGTAATGATGGCCCATTTAAAATGAACACATTTATGTTGGAAACTGTATTAAATTCATTTCCATATAACTATTGTTCTATTTACTATTTCCTTTTTAAAACGTTACTATTATTAATTTAAAATTATTAGTTCTTTGACTTAATAATAGATGGAGTCTAATATTAAATATAACTAAAACTATTATAATTACCCCTTAACCTTAAAATAAATTTTAATAAAAACTAAATACGTATTTGAGAACTAAGTTTTCATCATCAGTAGTACAACAAGGGAAAGTTAAACAGAGTAGTCAAGATTACTCCAGATGTCAACCATACCAGAGGTCCTAACAACTCTGAAAAACAAGGGAGAGAACTGGAATTATATAGGGACGGGAGTCACAGGTGAATGATTACCTAAACTAAGATAAATTTTGTCCAATAATTATTATTCGACTACTTTTACAATCTTTATACACAAATAACTATTTCCGCCAGGGTAAGATTGGAAATTCGCCGAATCAAGTGTAGCTCTCAATGGAGAGAATGAGAAATAAAATAGATTTTTCCCAACAAACGGTGTTTCTTGCTTTTTTACTTTGTCAAACTACTTTCGTATTTTTTTCGCGTATGCAAAGAATAGATAAAGCAATTTAACTTTTTCATTCAAAACATTCTCTTATCGTCCTTTCTGAGTTTGAATCGTTTAGTCGTTTAGTGTAACAATAGCAATGTAATGTTTACTTACTTTGTTTCCCAGCTAGCGTCGGTTGCTACGATGGTCCACTGATCGTTACCATCGTTACGCTCTACTGTCAAGAACGTTTTTCCGTGCATGTTGTTGTTCCTGGGGTGCCCTGATACCTGGAACAATATAGAACATGTCAACAACAAATCATCCAAGACCTACTTTTTTAATAAATAACGGATTATTTTCTCTAGATGCCAACAAACACCCAGAGAAATATTATTTGAAATGTAGGTCATAAAAGTTTTTTGATGGACTAAATATAAATGTCCTAATTAGTTAGAATATATTTTCAGAAAATAACAAAAGAGGATGTAACGTTATACTTGTCGACAATAAATAACACAAGACTGCAAAGTACTGTGTTATTTTTAAGTGGCTACTACATAAATTGTTTTACGTACCCATCGACGGATTCAATATTATCAGAATATATTGTGTTTATATATTCAACATATTCGACAATACCTGAAGGCACGGGTGATATACGTATGATTATACAATTCATAATTAATTCAGCCAATGGCACTTGAGAATTTTACTTAGATAACATAAGCATAAGCGAATATACCCTTGACGACATGGTGAACTGTTTTTGTATATTCACTGGGTTCCAAATGTAATATCGTCACAGGTAACTACTAGTACACACCTTGTTTTATTTATCAACAAACGTCAAAAAGTTTATTTTATTTTTGTCATGAAATTTATTCATTGTATAATCCAACGAATACCACTTGTGTGTTCAGTATTATCAGAATATATTGTGTTGATACACTCAACATTTCGTGGCAACACAATTGGCTAGTTGCATAAAACGTTGTTAGCTGATCATGTGTTTAACTACAGATTGTAACCATGGATACGTATCAAAAATACATTGAAGAGGTAGTCTTGTTAAAGTTAACAACGTGATTAAAGGTAACAATGCTTTATGCAACTGGGCCAATATATTCGATAATACCTGAACACACGTGTGGTAGGTATTATATGTGATAATATTTTGGTAGGAACGTTGAGAACGGAAACGAAATTTTTAATTTCCTTTGGGAAAAGAAGCGAACGAAATATTTTTCGTTTTTAGTCCCTGATCCCTGATTTATGTACATATGTATATAATATCGTTTACAACCCAGATGGAGCGTGTGTTTAACATCTCCGTCAACGTCGTAATTGCTAACGGTTAATGTAATATCATCACAGTAACCACCAGTAAAAACGTTGTTTTATTTATCAATAAACGTCAAAATATCTTTTTTATTAGCAAAATTATCTTTATTTATTATTATTATTATCTTCTTTATTAGCAAATGCAAATAATCGTCGTCTTAACATTTTAAAATGAAATCAATCCGAAGACCCTTCATAAAAGAAATTCGGAATTTAACTATTATGCAGATGTGGAAGAATATGTTGATTTTCTGTCTAATTATATTTACAAGTATGTACTTTATAATTATACACGAGTATTCTACATCATATGCCTGTATACATAAGAGTTTCTGAGTAGACAGCAACAATTCGATAAATATAAATTCATTATTATATCTTCTATAGATTTAGAGGTAAAGAAATGCATATAAAATAATTTGATGTAATAAATCTCAGATCAAACTACTTCAACGCAAGAAATTCAAATGTTTGTAATTGACACATAAATGTCACTGAAAAATATTTGTATGCCACTGTCAAACATATTTGTACATCATTATGAAAATAAAAAAAAGTCAACAACGCAGAAGAATATACATAAAAAAGAATATAAAAGGAATTTGCGAAAAAATTATGAATATAAAAAGAAAAAAATATCTGGCGAGAGGTTATGTGCTGGCCACATCAGATTTTTTATTGAAGTGTAAAAATCAAAGAATTATTATTAATTAAATTAGATGTTTATTAAAACGATAAATAAATATTTAAAACATAATAACATTGACGATTACTAATATTAAACAAATATTAAAAAATAATTAAAGACTACGAATATAATTAACTAGTTAAACACTAACACTATTTATTTATTTAAACAATTAACAACTCACTATTTATTTACACGATATTACTGATTATTTATTTCGACTATTTATGTCACTATTTATTTATATCACGTTCAACTGTCCAACCTACCGATCTCCACAGCGTCTGTATACTCAACTAACTCAACAGTATATTCAACTGCCCGGACATAATTCACTCCTTTCACCTCACTGTCTATTTATGTAACTAACTGTCCTTCTGACGGACTAACTGTTCTAGCTTCCACAGCATCAGTATCACCGACTGTCTGTATACCACAACTCTTCAACACCACTGCCGAGTATCCACTTACTCTCGCCGTTACTGTCCCCGTACACCTAACTTCCCAATACCCCTCAAAATTACCGAGTATTCACTTCCACAGCTATCCCAGTATACCAGTAACTGCCCGAGTATTCCACTCGACACTAAACTGCATACGCTTACCACGATATTGCTGTGCTACTCATCTCAATGACTCCTTACTTCTTACTATCAATGTAACTGTGTAACTCTGTTACTGTGTACCTCTCTCTGTCACTGACTTACTTCGCACACACGTACGTCGCTTATACATGTATTTAATTAAATGTAAATTAGACACAAGATATTGGCAAAAATGTTATCTAACGAAATCAAAGCCTTTCTTTTGGAATCTTATTTCAGAAATGGAAATAAATTAGAAAATAGCGAATGGCAATAAGTATTCTTTTGCTGCCTATTATAATGAATTTCAGGAAAAGTTTCCCATTGAAGCAGCAAATCATAATTTTAATGATATTTACCAAGATGTAAAGACAACTGTAGAATTATTTCGGGCACAGGGAAGTGTTGAATGAAAAAATGGTAGCGGAAGACCAAGAAAAAGAACAGCAGAAGTACTAGATAATGTAAGACAAATTATGGAAGAGACCCCATCGACATCCGTTCGAAGGATCAGTCAAGAGCTAAATTTATCTGTTGGTACCACACATAAGATTTTGAAAGAAAATTCATTTATTCCATCAAATTCTACCCGGAGATTTTCAACCTAGAATAATTTACTGTAACTGGTTTTTGGACAATATCAATAATGACGAAATTTTAGATATTACTTTTTTCACCGATGGGTATATAAATTCCCAAAATATGAGGCTTTGGTCTTCAGATAATCCCCATACGTTTGTTGAGACGCCTCTTCATCCGGTAAAACTTGGTCTTTGGGTTGCAATTTCAAGAAGGCGCATAATACAAATTTTTTTTCACGAGAACATAAACGCAAATTTTTATATTGAACAAATTTTAACCCCTTTTATTGAACAATGGGCTACTTGCGTGCCATTTTTTATTTAATATTTTTGAAGAGACGATAAAAACTTGCTATCCATATTTTTTCTTTTGGCAAAATTTTCATTAATTGGCCAGAAAAAAATTTATGAAATTTTAATAACATCGGTACATCCAATAGCAACGGCATGTGCGGGTAATTTAAACATGACAGATCATCTGTTTGACGTTTGAAAATAGTTTGGAGGTTAATATTTTCGTTTGTCATTTTAAATGAGTTAAAATCCTTCAAAATCCTGCTTAACAAATCGAAATACGTAATAAAAGTAACAGAAACCACACAAATTGTAAATGATAAAGAAGAGAGACAGATTACATTCTTAAATAATATGCATCCCTTTCTTCATTTCAGAATAATGACGTCAAAGAAAATCTTCTTTCTTAATTTAAAAAATCTGATGTGGTCACCACACGACTTCCTTGTACGCAAGACTAATATGAAGTATAGACTCAATTATAAAATTGTACGTATTTGACGTAATTTGACATCTATTTTTTATTTTTTGTTATTTTTGTCCTAATCCATAGTAAGCTTCATTACAAAAACCAAAAAGTATATAAGTTTTAAATTTATATATCTCGCTTATACAAAGGGCTAATTTAATAATACTTGATGTGCTAGGCGCAGAATTTAATTCTCTAAAACTCTTATTTGACGCATTTATTTCTAAAATCAAAATGAAACTATTTTATTCATGAAAAACTATTAACAACTTCAGGTAATATATCACTTCCAGTTAGCCTGTTTTAACCAAAATCTGCTATGTTATTTCAATTGATATAAAAGTCTTATATACCAAATTTGAAAAGTTTTGGATTATATTTTAATATAGTTTTTCATTCAAATCTATTATAGGCTTCAAATAAAATACCATTTCTGAAAATTATGTAATGACCAAAAAAGGAGGTGCACAACTAGATGTTATAGAAGTCCTTAATACAAAATTCAACTTTCCACGGCTTACCGTTTTTGAGTTATGCGAGATACGTACGTACAGACGTCACGACGAAATTAGTCAGAATGAATTTAGGGATGGTCAAAATGGATATTTCCGTTCTGAAAACCGAAATTTTTCGCGAATACAATACTTCCTTTACTTTGTACAAGGAAGTAAAAAAATATGTTTTTAAAATAAAATTTATATTTTTACATACGTTTTCAACTTTACTTTAGGTATATAGTGATAGATATCAGATTTTCAGTACCAGGCAAGTAGCGTATTGGATAATGAGGAGCTACAATACGAATTTTTTCAACAGGATAATGCTACTGCTCATACAGCAAACCAAACCTTGTTATTTTTTCACGAATTTTACGATAATCGATTAATAAGTAGAAATTTATAGCCACCATGATCTCCAGAGTTCTTTCTTTTCTCTTATTTAAAAAATAATGAGTGCTATTCTGCTGTCAATGTTAAAACTTAAAGGTCACCGTTAGCGCAGTTTAGAGCTGAACTCTAAAAAATTGTATTCTAGTGTCAGTTTTTACCGCCGCTAACGCTAGAGGTCACCTCTAAACCTAAATGTGCTGCTGGGTAACTTTAAATCGTTTCAACGCTAACAAGATGGCAGACAAAAAGGGCGACTGCGTCGATATTCAAGATGTTAGAAATGTTTTAGACTTAAATTGTGAAAGAATTAGTGTTGAACGTGAAAGAATAAATTATTTTCAACAGTTTGATGAAGGATTTAGACGAAGATACAGATTGCGGAAAGAAACTGTCAATTTTGTAAATGATTTGGTTAGGGAAGACAGAATCCATTTCACAGCGAGAAATGAATATTACTCCAGAACTACAACTGTTAATATCACTTAGATTTTCTGCGAAAGGGTGCTACCAAGTTGAACTAGGTACGTAAAATGCATAATTTTATACACAACATAACCTTAAAATTTAACAGTTCTTATTATTTAATACATACAAAGGGCAAAACAGTAATTTTTAAAACATTTTATTAGGTTTTTTTTTATAATAATACATTACATTTTAGAACTGCATGGCGTAAGTCAACCTACGACGCAGCTAGGGTATCACACTCCCTTGCAACAGTTTTACACAGATTTGTGAAGTTTCTAGAACGAATGGAAGAGCTGAAGAGAGAGTTCTATATAGCATTGCTGGTTTTCCTAAGGTCGTTGGATGCGTGGATTGTACCCATGTTTGAATTAAAAATCCCGGCAAAGAAACCCCAATGTTATATTGCAATAGGACGGGATTTTATTCCCTACATGTGCAAGTGGTCTGTGATGCGAGGAGCAGAGCACAATTCTAGACGTACACTGATGGAAAAGTTCGAGGTAATTATTTTGAAACATGAAAATAGTTTGTTACTAAATATTATTTCATAGGATTCAATGTATTCTGGATTTATTTTGAGCGACGGTGGATAACCATGTCATCGTAGTTACGAGTATTTATTAACACCTCTGATCAATCCTCAATCTCCAGCTGAAGAAGCGTACAATCGTTCCCATTACAATAAATAAATATTAATTTTAAATTTGTTACATTCTATATTATGTATAATTATTTAGTACCTACCTACTAATTTATTAAAGTGTTATGTCTGTATATTAACAAAGTAAATACATAAAAGTGTTTTAATGTATGTATTTCTAATATGTTTATTTGATCAAACTATTAATATTATGAATTATGATTGATGAAGTATGATTTCACACTTCGTAACGTTCAATTTTTGACAGATAATACAGTGTTGTCAAGTATTGTTTTGCTTAAAGATCACTGTTAGTTACCGTAGGTCATTTACTGACAGTAGAATAACATCAACTCTAAACACTAAAGGTCACCTTTAGCTAGAGACCGTCTCTAAGCTATTTTAACGTTGACACAAGAATAACACCCAATGTATTTAAAAATCGACCTCAAAATTTAATGAGATTGCAAATTAATATTTTAAGAATTTTAGAAGAAATAACACATGAAATACTCATCAGAGTAATTGAGAACATGAAACGACGAGTGCATTTGTGCCTTGAGAATAATGAATAACATTTTCAACATCTATAAATAAAATATTGGTTTCCCTCTTTCTTATATTTTCTTCTTAAAATTACATTTCAGTTTTGACAATTTTGACAACTTGACAATTTGACTTTTGAATTGAATAATGATCAGACATACGTTTCTCCGTTCATAGCCTCCGCCGAGTTAGGAATTTTTTTTGAACACACTGTATTTTTCTGGAATAGCCGATAATTAAGTTTATCTCCCCCTGCTCACACAACTGCCCGCCTCACGTCGCCCGCCTATCGCGCGCTGCACTTTGTTATCGATTGCCTGCCTTGGCTCCGCCTATTCCCTCACTATTAAACTCTAGAACTTCTATCATAGGCGTCAGCTCACACGCGCTGGCTGGGGGCTTGTGGACCTCTCACGTTACATTAATTATATTTAAATTTGAGTTACCTAAATACGCCTTGGAGAGTTAAAAGCTTGATTTACATTAGCGATACAATCACGGTGCGATACTTCTTGCTTTAATGTTTTTTAATGGACCCATTTACATCTACCTTCTCGGTACGATCACGGTACGATGACGATAAATCGATGTTCACTTATTTACATTAACGATATATTGAAATAATATTGTATTATAGTTATAGTGACAACGGAGTATATGTATTTATGCAAGAGTGAGTGGAAGATTGCGTTTACGTGCATGCATGTATATTTAATTTCCAAAATGTCAGTTTCCTTTTTAAAACGTCACTGAAAGAAGTAGTTAAAAGCTAGGATTGATAAATAATTGAATAAATATATATATATATATATATATATATATATATATATATATATATATATATATATATATATATATATATATATAGATGTGCAGAGTACTCGCGACTGGTTCGAGTAGTTAAGAAGACAAACTTTAAAGCGGGTTTTTGACAGTCAAATGAAATTTAGTGGGCAGAAATAATTTCGACACTCTTTTTAATAAAGTCAAGCTTTCGGTTTATTTAAAACCATCCTCAGGACTCTAAAATTGTTAAAAAGTTTTGTTGTACAAAGAATTTTGACAATTTTAGTTTAATACTTACATTAATTTGAGATTTGGAAGTAAAATTTTCAAAACCAAACATAATATGCGAATTTAGTGTTGGACTTTAAGTTTAACATTGTCATAGTTAATAAAATTATAAATTTTGTACAAAATATATGTCGTTTTACATTTTAACAAAAATTATTACAAATTTTGATGAAGGCTGCGAAACAACAAGAAAAAACCAGAAACTTTTCAACTGGTGGCGCCGGATACGTGAAGTAAGGAAAAAAACACCCAAATATGAGTTTAGGCGGGAATGTACAAATGAAGGTCAAATAAGAAAAAATCTAACCTCAAAATAATATAAAAAATAATACAGAAAAATTTAAGATTAATAAGAAATTTTAATAAATAAAGAAATTAACTTATTATGTCGGTATTTGAATTATTTTCATCTGGTGGATATTTCTTTTTCGATAAAAGCAGCATATATATATCGTATATCTTGAACGTACCGCCTGTGAATTCCTTGTATCGTTATTGTATTGTTATCGTATCGTTATCGTTTCATATCGCTAATGGAAATAAAGACTAATTAATTTTAATTTCTAATATGTTAAAAATGCTATGTCCGCCAGAATATTTGTTGCCCGCCCTAGCATTTCTTTCTGGCTATACAACCCTGCATGTAGCATATATAATTTTAATATTTTTTCAGAAAAAATGCCAAAATCACTACAAATTTTCCGCGCACTAATTTTTGTAGAATTAGTGTTTTTAATGGTTTTGCAACTGCATATAAGCATCAAAATAAAATTCTTGAATGGTAAGTATTCTAGACTTTAGCCATAATTTGTGTTACCCTTGCTTGACTAGAAATCACTTATCAGGAACAAAATCGTTGGAGCGAAATTATTGTCAAATATTAATTTCAACGCTTCACGTTGTTTATTATTTTTAGTAATTAATTCAATTAATTAACAATTTTATGTACAGTTTAAATTTATTTTTTTAAAGAGAAAATAAATTTCTCTTTTTATAATAATGAAGGGAAACATAATTATTGTTATTCATATCATAATTTATTTATACATTCTCGGTCCTAACAAAGGGTACAAACTGTTTGTGTTCAACAATGACTGTGAAAATACTCGAATGAAATTTTAATTTTTGCGGTAAAATTTAATTAAATTGTATTCCTGTTTTTATTATCAAAAAATTATCTATGTTGGCTTTGTGATTGTGAAAATTCCTCTTGGGGAATGCGGTTATTGTTGAAGAGAATAGTGAAGCCAGAAATGACGAAAATTATATCAAAAAGAATGAAATAGTATTTTTATAACAAAAACTACATGTGAAATGAAATTGCATTTTATAAAACTAGAATGATAAACATCTTTGATGCCGTATATCATAATTTAGATTCCTACGTGGGCGATATAAAATTATGCGATTCATATACGGTGTAACAAATTTTTGAAATAAATTTACATGTAAAGTAAACTGCAGACAGCTTGTTAGTATTGTAATAATATATACACTTTATTTTTATTATTCTATAAGCCGGCGGCAAACACTGAAATCCGTCATTCCCGGGAATTCCTAGTCGGTACAGGGATTGCCGGCAAACAGTGTAATAGTTTAACAAAGCTAACTTTTGTCCAACATTAAATTCCAGCCTCTCCTTCACCCCAGTTAAAAGCACGGTTAATGTAGTTCTTGCCGTTCCTGTAAAGTTAGGGATGTTATATTAAGGCCCGGTATTTTCACTTCCGAATAAAGTTTCGAATAAGTATTCGATAAATAAATTTATTATATGTATTTATCCAACGAATAATTCCATTGCGTCTTTTCACACATTTGACGGAAACTAATAGCTATCTGGCGAATAACTTTAACGTTCGTGAATTGGTAGCCTTGCAGAATGCATTTGTGTCAGTAGAGGATAGAGTTTGGCGTAGCCACCAAGGATGTTCTAATAAAACACTGGATAGCTGACATACGTTTAACAAGTGAGGCAAGTGGTGGGTGTACGGCGCCATTTGCAGAAAAGGTAAAACGTCAAACGTTCGTTCTATTATTGCATTATGTGGTAGTTTTCTTGAATAAAGTGGTGTTAGTGTTGTGTTCTTTGTGAATATATACGAGATATGTATATAATAAAATTGTCCTTGTACTTTTTACTTCCCGCTACTCTTGGTAAGGGTGGTATAGATCGTGCTAAAAATCTCATATCGAAATTTTGGTAAATGACCACGTTTTAAGGTCCCTAGAATCCAATTATAACGATGATGTGTGTGTGTGTGTGCGTGTGCATGTGTGTGTGTGTATGCGTGTGTGCCTGTGTATGTGTATGTGTATGTGTATGTGTATGTGTATGTGTATGTGTATGTGTATGTGTATGTGTATGTGCCTGTGTATGTGTATGTGTATGTGTATGTGTATGTGTATGTGTATGTGTATGTGTATGTGTATGTGTATGTGTATGTGTATGTGTATGTGTATGTGTATGTGTATGTGTATGTGTATGTGTATGTGTATGTGTATGTGTATGTGTATGTGTATGTGTATGTGTATGTGTATGTGTATGTGTATGTGTATGTGTATGTGTATGTGTATGTGTATGTGTATGTGTATGTGTATGTGTATGTGTATGTGTATGTGTATGTGTATGTGTATGTGTATGTGTATGTGTATGTGTATGTGTATGTGTATGTGTATGTGTATGTGTATGTGTATGTGTATGTGTATGTGTATGTGTATGTGTATGTGTATGTGTATGTGTATGTGTATGTGTATGTGTATGTGTATGTGTATGTGTATGTGTATGTGTATGTGTATGTGTATGTGTATGTGTATGTGTATGTGTATGTGTATGTGTATGTGTATGTGTATGTGTATGTGTATGTGTATGTGTATGTGTATGTGTATGTGTATGTGTATGTGTATGTGTATGTGTATGTGTATGTGTATGTGTATGTGTATGTGTATGTGTATGTGTATGTGTATGTGTATGTGTATGTGTATGTGTATGTGTATGTGTATGTGTATGTGTATGTGTATGTGTATGTGTATGTGTATGTGTATGTGTATGTGTATGTGTATGTGTATGTGTATGTGTATGTGTATGTGTATGTGTATGTGTATGTGTATGTGTATGTGTATGTGTATGTGTATGTGTATGTGTATGTGTATGTGTATGTGTATGTGTATGTGTATGTGTATGTGTATGTGTATGTGTATGTGTATGTGTATGTGTATGTGTATGTGTATGTGTATGTGTATGTGTATGTGTATGTGTATGTGTATGTGTATGTGTATGTGTATGTGTATGTGTATGTGTATGTGTATGTGTATGTGTATGTGTATGTGTATGTGTATGTGTATGTGTATGTGTATGTGTATGTGTATGTGTATGTGTATGTGTATGTGTATGTGTATGTGTATGTGTATGTGTATGTGTATGTGTATGTGTATGTGTATGTGTATGTGTATGTGTATGTGTATGTGTATGTGTATGTGTATGTGTATGTGTATGTGTATGTGTATGTGTATGTGTATGTGTATGTGTATGTGTATGTGTATGTGTATGTGTATGTGTATGTGTATGTGTATGTGTATGTGTATGTGTATGTGTATGTGTATGTGTATGTGTATGTGTATGTGTATGTGTATGTGTATGTGTATGTGTATGTGTATGTGTATGTGTATGTGTATGTGTATGTGTATGTGTATGTGTATGTGTATGTGTATGTGTATGTGTATGTGTATGTGTATGTGTATGTGTATGTGTATGTGTATGTGTATGTGTATGTGTATGTGTATGTGTATGTGTATGTGTATGTGTATGTGTATGTGTATGTGTATGTGTATGTGTATGTGTATGTGTATGTGTATGTGTATGTGTATGTGTATGTGTATGTGTATGTGTATGTGTATGTGTATGTGTATGTGTATGTGTATGTGTATGTGTATGTGTATGTGTATGTGTATGTGTATGTGTATGTGTATGTGTATGTGTATGTGTATGTGTATGTGTATGTGTATGTGTATGTGTATGTGTATGTGTATGTGTATGTGTATGTGTATGTGTATGTGTATGTGTATGTGTATGTGTATGTGTATGTGTATGTGTATGTGTATGTGTATGTGTATGTGTATGTGTATGTGTATGTGTATGTGTATGTGTATGTGTATGTGTATGTGTATGTGTATGTGTATGTGTATGTGTATGTGTATGTGTATGTGTATGTGTATGTGTATGTGTATGTGTATGTGTATGTGTATGTGTATGTGTATGTGTATGTGTATGTGTATGTGTATGTGTATGTGTATGTGTATGTGTATGTGTATGTGTATGTGTATGTGTATGTGTATGTGTATGTGTATGTGTATGTGTATGTGTATGTGTATGTGTGTATGAGTAGGTGTAGGTGTAGGTGTAGGTGTATGTGTGTGTGTGGATCCTCCACTCTAACTCAAATACTATCATTCAGAAAATTTGAAACCTTATATTTCAAACTTTTTCTGTAATGGAAAGAGCCCATTAGATTTTGGTGAAAATCGGATAACTAGAAATGGCACTTTACTAGAAGCTCAAAATAGTTTTTCTTGGAAAATATCTTTAAATGTTATTTTTTCAAGATTAATGTTATTATAAAAATTAAAGATTATTAAATTTTCTATAGATTTTCATTAATACTTTTTCTATATATTTTTTGGATAAATTTATAAAATTATCTATAATTTAAATCCCAGAGCCTACGCTTTAAACAAACAAAACGCAGTTATTCAAATGTATGTAACTGATAGATAAATGTCATGAACTAATCATTTCAAAATAATGTTAGTAACGTTTTAAAAAGAAAAAAGTAAATAGAATAATAGAAAAGTAATTCAATACAGTTTCCAGGATAAGTAAATATGTAGGTATGTATTTAGATTAATAAAAATAAACGATTCACAAAAATGTTTAAGCTAATCCTCATATTTGGATTAGTGAATTCTATTCTATCCCGGTATTTAAAATTTAATCTTCATTTTATTATAACTCCGGTAGCTCAATGGTTAGAGCAACGCCTCATGTCATGAGTGGCCTCGGAGTTCTAGGTTCGAATCCCACTAAGGCGTGTGTGAATGTGAGCCCACTCTGTAATTGGGATTTAATCCTGTTGAGGGGTTTGAAAAAGGTAGTTACTCTTTTTACTATATTTTAAGAAATAAACTGTAAAATTAGAAAAAAATTCGCTAATCCCAAAATAAGGATTAACTTAATCTTCTTTGTGACTCGGGCTGTAAATGGCGGGAGGTATTGTGTTGGCCACCCCAGATTTTTGTATATTCCTTCCAGTTCGTAGTAAATGTTTATTATTGTATTCAACAAAAGTATCCAATATTCGAACTTATTTTTCCACCGTCAAATGTCAGGATCTTTATAATGATTTACCTATTCTCTATTTGAAATCAATACGATCCCCAATATGTAATAAATAGAAAACAGTTTGTTTTCATAATCGGAATCTTTCAGAAACTTCCTTCATATATGTGGTTATGCCACTGGCTGCTGGTGTGTGTGATTTCTCACGTTATTTATTAATTCATAGTTTAAAATATCATCAGAATCCACAAATTTATTTAATATATCCATTTATGAATAAATCTGCACTATGTGGAAATGTAATGAACTTACGAATAAACAGCTTATTTGCTACCCAACTATTGAATAATTTATTCCGCGAATAACAGATGTTATTATTTCGAATAAATTTATTTGCAAGTGAAAAGACAACAAAAATATTTATCTGAAGAATAAATTTATCTAAACTTTTATTCGCAAGTGAAAATACCGGCCCTAAGTGAATTAATTACTAAAAATAATAAACAACGTGAAGCGTTAAAATTAATATTTGACAATAATTTCGCTTCAACGATTTTGTTCCTCTTAAGTGATTCCTAGTCAAGCATAGGCGTAATTCAGGGGTGGCAAGAGGTGGCAGTTGACACCCCAGAATTGTCGAGTCCAGTATTTTGCCACTTCAGAATTTTTAAGTAAAAGTCTCAATAATTTTGAGTAAAAGTTAAAGTTTTTTTGTATCATGTTTACTTGATATTTTACTTTTATCATAAACAAATGGGCTGAGCATGCATAAATTAAAATTAGGCACACTTTTGAGTTGTGTATGAACGATAATTACTTTACATGTGGTTTAGTTAGTAACTCAAGTCATTAAAAATTATTGTTTTAGGGTAGGTAGATGTTGTTAGCATTTAAATTGTTGTAAAAATAGACTGAAAATGCTTCAGAAACTAACAAGCCAGTTTTTAAAAATTTCCCGCACCCCCTTTTCACCTGGGGCCTGTGGGGTATCTTCCAGACCCCCCGGTACGTCTTGCCACCCCAGTTAGAAAGCTGAAATGACGCCCATGGAGTCAAGCAAGGGTAACACAAATTATGGCTAAAGTCTAGAATACTTACCACTCAAGAATTTTGTGAAAAGACAACAAAAATATTTATCCGAATGATAAATTTATCTAAACCTTTATTCGCAAGTGAAAATACCGGCCCTAAGTTATATTAAGCATCGATTAGCCTCTGCGGACTGTTTGCCGGCAATCCCTGTACCCCCGACATATACATATAAACCGTGGTGTAGAATAAATCCGCCGAATGTGGAATACGGCCATAAAGTGGAATACGTGTATTTCTAAGATATAAATTGTTTCGACTTAATATACCCTCAAAATACAATAAAAGCCTGGCTGGTGAGCGCAAGATTTTTTGGTAAGTAGCAATTAAGTTTTATTTTGAAGCAGATAATACAGTGCAACGCACGTTTTCTTTTTAATGAGACACTCGTAAGGTCCATAAATACATTATGTATGCACGATTTTGCTTTATTTTTTTCTAATAGCTCGATTTATTGGCGCGAACTGTAGAGTAGGAAATTTCCTAATATAAAATAGTAGACTAAGTGGCTATGAGTTTTTTTTTTTTTTAGTTTAGTTTGGTTTATTTTTATAAATATCTATATATATTTCCGTTTTTAGTTGTTTACATATCAATATAAAAATATATCAAACCATTTTCTTTTTGCTTTGGGGTTATTTGTTTTATATTTGATTGAGTGGAATATATTCCACTTAAGCCCACGGCAGTATTCCATATTACTCGGCTACTCCATTGTAACTCACCAATTCCTATTTTGTATAAAAACGTTAATAACAATAAAAATTCATAGAACAAACAGCACACAGGATTAGCTACTTGTTACTAATACTATACGCATCCTGTCTGCAAAAATTGAGGTTTGGTAGATAGGGTATATATATATATATATATATATATATATATATATATATATATATATATATATATATATATATATATATATATATATATATATATATGTTAGTATCTCGGATATTCTGGAGAAAGCACGGGCCCAAACCGCGAAAGTTTCTACCACTGGAATCGAAGCAGTTTTAATGAAAGAGTGAATTCTACAACAGGCTCATCGCATAACAATGTAGGGATGTTAAAATGGAGGAAAGTAGACAAAGACAAGAAAGAGAATTTAATGCTATTCGGTTTAAAACTCGACGGTGAAGTTGCTGCACATGAATAGAGAAATGGTAGTGACTTCATTTTAGAGAACTTTGCAGCAAGTACCCATTGTGTTTTGTGAGGGACCTTAAATGGTCATTGTCTTTTTTGTTTGGACTAAGGTCGTTGTTTGGACCTTAAATGGTCGTGGACCTTAAATGGTCGTTGTTTAGACCTTAAATGGTCGTGGATCTTAAATGGTCGTTGTTTGGACCTTAAATGGTCGTTGTTTGGGCCTTAAATGGCCGTGGACCTTAAATGGTCAATGTGCTGGACCTTAAATGGTCAATGTGCTGGACCTTAAATGGTCATTGTTTTTTGTTGGACCTTGAATGGTCATTGTGTGTTGTGCTCGACCTTAAATGGTCATTGTTTTGAACGTTGAAGTTTTATTTGTTACAGTACATAATTTCGCACGCGAGGCCGCGGTATACCCAGGATGGCCGTGTTAGCATCTCGGATGCTAGGAGTCCGGAAGAGTCATAACTGCCGATGGATTATGTAACCTCAGACGGCAATTAGCTACTCGAATAGTTAATTATATTATTTTGTTATTGTATGTAATTGGTTGTGTAATTGGTTGGTAATATTTTATAGGGGAATGAATTCTGAAGTCAGTCTGTTTTAAACCATCGTGTTGAATATTGGAAATAAAATCAGTGTTGGTGAAGAGTATAGTGTTTTATTTTTACTATTATTGTTGCGTCCCTCCGGTGCGAAGGACTCAGTAATAATGACCTAGTGGCTCGAAGGACCAAACGTTCAAACCCTAAACCAGCGAATCCGGCCTAGAAGAACCAAAATGTTTTGATCCTGCTCGCAAGCCCAAATGTGTTGTCTCTAGATCAGCGAATCCGGTCTAGAAGCACCAACAATGTGTTTGATGTTAAATTCAATGAATAAAACAAAACTATATGTAAACCAAATTAATTACAACCTTCGATAGCTGGTTCACATCACTGGACTTGGCCAATACACGGGATAATATTAATTTGTGAAACGTACTAATTAACAACGAACGAAGGACCAGATAGTTTTACGAACTAACAAACGTGCTAAATATAATTGCACCAAAATAACAAACAACTGAAATACAATTCTGAGAGATATGTGATAGCGTATTGAATATGTGACATAAACAATAATAAACCAAAGATAGAACAAATACGATATTTGTTGAAATTAACTAAATCATTTAATAAGTGTATGACCACACAAATTTAGTTAAACAATATTAAGAACTCTAAATGAACTTAATAACAACCAACTAGAATGCAAAACTTGTTGCATTGAATGTACCTAGTCGACAATAACAGCAGATGCGCTGTGAATGACGTCACTCGAACGAGAACGTGTTCAAACAGGTTTACAAAGAAATAATAATAATTTCACCCAAGGAAATATGAATCAAATCCCTAACAACACGAGTTCCGTGAGAAATCAAATTGTACAGTTCGATTTTACAATTGATTCCTGAGATGTGTCTATTAGCTGCATAAATTGGCGCCGGAAAGTATTCACGGACTATAAAGTACCAAATTAAATGAAAACCGAACGATAACTCCTTGAATTAGTCGTGCTAGGCTAATCAAGCTACGCGTACGATAATTAAACAACCAATTACTTTACTGACCATATGAAAATCAGAAAGTTAATGCAAAATGGTGGAAAACCACTCTCGCGGACGACGACGCGATACGTGTTTACCGTTTGCAAGCCAGAGACACTCTGAGTTGGTCGATGATGTAGCGGCACTACCTTGGCGTGGGGGTGCGCGCGCACTCGCGTGAAACCAGATGCAATAATATAAATATTAATAATTAGTTTAAGATACTACAGCTATTTCAAACAATTCTAAAATTAAACTTAAACACGTAAAATTATATAACTAATTTTTCAAAGTAACAGAAACAATTATTTCTATTTATTTATTGACTTATTTAAATAGAGTCAGGGCGGGTTAACCGTTCTATTCCCATGTGCAGCGAGTTGCTACCTCAAGGGGTTAATATTTTCCAAATTCCTCTCATTTAAAACATGTTAGTTTTAAACAATTATTTTACAGTTCTCGATATTTTATCTTATTTTTACCTTTGCAGTTTACATATATATATATATATATATATATATATATATATATATATATATATATATATATATATATATATATATTTAATCAAAATGGTATACCACAATCGGCGCATACTATGTCCTTCTTTTCTCATATTTAAAATAAATACAAATATCATAGGGTAGGTAAATTAAAGTAAAAATATTAGAAACATTAAACAAGGAAATCAGTTACCTAATAGTACGATTTATGCTTGAAAATAGCCGTCTTCCTTAGAAATTCTACCGCAATTTTTTCATCACGCCACTTTTTTCCTTGATATCAAGTGGTAATGATTCGCTACCATAATTTTTTATTGTGAACGATACTTAGGTCAGATTTACTTAAGTGAGGAAGCATTATTAAAAGAAATTTCGAGATATATGAACAAAACTTAGAGTAAATTTATGACAATGTTACAACTTACTCAAAATGTCACTGATATTAAAAAAAAATGTATAGGTCTAGGGGGGGCGATCGCCCCCATCGCCCTCCCCCTGGGTACGCCACTGCATTACGGTAGGCCTTTTCAGCGTCTTGTATATTCTTATTTTTGCTTTCGTAGATAAGATTGTAAAACATCTTTTACAAAAATTACTGGCAAATTTAACATGGAATATTATAAAACAACTATTATATATTTATTATGTATGTTCAATTACAACTAGATTAGACCTTATTTAGTAATAAAATTTGGAGTGTAAAATTATTCTCAAAACTTTTGTTACATACGTAATTCCAAAAATACTATAGAGATGAAGTTAAACACAAATTAATAAATATTTAAATTAGAATCAAGATCAAGATAATTTGGTTTTGTATATAATTTTAAAATTAATGCAACTAATGTAGATTTAAAAAATCACATAAAAATAGTAAATAAATTTTTACAATCTACGATGTGCATTCTACGTATTTGAATTATTTTGACCAAATAGTGAAACTTTTACTTACGAATATGGCGCTGACAGTATCTCCAGGTCTGACGATTTTAGCGGGCTGTGTTACGCAATCTCCAAACTCTCGTCTCCACCCAGGGACATCAAAAAGGACTGGCGGGACCAACGACAACAAATTGTTAATCTCCTTAGGTGTCGGACCAGGAGGCAACGTTGTATTCTGGAAGGATAATGAAACAGACGGATTAAACCTCTTACATTTAATTAAAATTGAACTGGGAATGTTTCTACAAAGAAAGAAGGGTGTTACGATTACATGAGCTCTAAAATAATATTACATTGTTTCTGAATATTTCCGTTATACTATATAGAAGCAATTTACTAATAAATTATTGTAATTATGAAATGTCAACATTTTGTACTTTTTGAGATGAGTGATTTAAAAATCAACAAATAACTATCAGGGTTAATTTACACCAGGGTATATAATTTGGTGCAGCTCTGGCTTGTTTCTGCAGTTCTAAATCTGAAAACTGCAGCTCTAAATTCAAATTTTGCAGTTGCTTTATTCACTTCTCTCTATATTATTTATTATTCAAATATGTACATGAAACAAGAATTACAAAATATATTTTTAATTAGTAGAATGCGCGGTTCCCATTTCACATCTAGTTGTCTTGTAGTTCGTAGTATAAGTTTTCTGTCTCTGTCGGTGCTTAAATGTACCTATTCTCTTGAATATATAAATAATGTGGTGAAATAATTTTAATCAAATTAATTTTATTTCTTTACATGAAAAAGGATTATACCTGCAAATGCTCATTCTATAAAAAAATCAAGTTTCAATGTGCATGCATTTGACCTTGAACTAAAAAAAAGCATCCCCCCCCCATCCCTGTACAAAAAACTGCAGCTCTAAATTTTTGAAATTATATCCCCTGATTTACACAGGAACTGTCTTTCTGAGAGAAATTTGACATTAATGTTGATTATAAATGTCACTAATTCTGTGATTAAATTATCGACATCATCCAATCCCTTCGAGATTTTTACTGACATCGATTATTATTGGCACAAATATTTTCCATATTTTGTGACTACATAGCTTCAATGACCTACCTATAGGGCGCGAACAAACACGTGACTCGAGGGACCTTGACGTGCTTAGAATCAGCTGATTTGTGTGCGCATGTCATTTTGACAAGAACAATATCATGTTGACGGGACCAATGTTTTGACTTATTTTGATTTTTAATTGCTAAAATGTTATTATTTTTTATTTCATGTGTTTCACTGCCTAAAAATTATAAAATATTAACATTTTAGCAATTCAAAATCAAAATAAGTCAAAACATTGGTCTTGTCAAATTGACAATGTACTTGTCAAAATGACATGCGCACACAAATCCTGATCCCAAGCAAGTCAAGGTCACTCGAGTCACGTGTCTGCTCGTGCCCTATAGATTCCTGTATAATTAGCCAATTTATTATCATCTTAATAGGGTATTCCACATAAATACAATTTTGGTTAGGTACTTAAATGCACAAGTAACAAAAAATAATAATTCTGCAATGAAAATTATGTTTGTAATAGATAGATATTAAATTACAATGAAAGTATTGACTGTTTTGAAAGGGTCCGTGTAATCCGGAGGAGCCACTTCCAAGAGATGGCAGCACTGTAGGCAGACTTATAGGGAAAACATTGAATTTTACACGTGGTCGTTGTAGTTTAATACTTTGTTTTCGGAAGTATTCTGTTATTTTTTTATTAAATTCGGAATGTTATCGCAGATGTATAAATTTATTTAAAAGGTGTTGTGCGGTCTACCGTCGACGAGGAAACTGATACACAGTTGAGTAAAATGAGATACAATTTGAGGTTATCTGGCATGTTAACTTATTCATTTTTAGCTTTTTATGGGGATATAAAGTTAATAATGTAGAAATAAGAGGACTATGTGTACAAACATCGAAAGTGAAAGGGGTACCTAACTCTTATCATGATAACAACACAATTGTCACCGAGTGGAAATGTGTGTGAAGCTGTGAAGCAGGAAACGTAGAAAAGTGCAAGAGAAGCAAACTATTGTATTTAAAATTCATTAGTCAAATAATCATTTATAAGTTATTTTTGTCCAAAAATTGTAATTTTAAGGTTAATAGGAAATATCACTGGATATTTACCTTATTTACTCATGTTATCTTAAAAATGTATCACATTTATTGGGTTGCCCATTATTAAGGTCAGTTGTAAATAAAATTACTAATAAAAAATATCGTTTTATTATTATATTTAGAAATATAATTGTATTTCGTTTTATTAAAAAACCTTCTGCATTTATTATGTTTTGCACGACTTCCTCTATCTTTCCTATAAGCAATTTAAAATAAATATATAATATTAAAGAATAATAATTACAACTTGCACGTAGCTAACTTCTCTCTATTTTTCTTCTCTGTACCACGGATTCTGTCAAATTTCTTTTGTGGTAATTTTTGGCTTGGAATAGCATTTTTTTAAATAATATCAACGGGAACAACCTATGATGAAATGCCGCTAGATGGCAAAGCAATACTACTATATAGTGTCCCACACTCTATGTTCAGTGTAGGGTCTTATGGAGTACCATGTTGCCATATTTACCTGTTGTAAGTCTACAAGATAGAAAGAGCAAAATAGATGCCCAAAAAGAGATGAAATATTCTGGGTACTTCATTGAATGTATTTATGACTGGTGTACTTTCAGTGTATCTAAACAGGTGGGTGAAAAGAAAAAATAAATAAATAATAAACTGGTTTGTTTTAATTATTAAGCATTATTTTTTTATTTAATTTATATCTTTTTATTTGATAATTTACTAATATTAGACTTTATAGAAATACTGCATATATTTTACATATTTCATAAGTCTTTATTCTTTCTTTATAATCTCCAATTTGAATTTATAATATTTTAATATTCTAATTTCTAATACATTTGATCAAGATTAGTATGTCGAGCGGTTTTAAAATATTGTGTTGAAATATTACTTATTACAGGTACAAATAGCTTCAGCATGATTTTTACACCCCGGTTCCAACGCATCTTTTCGCGGCCCTGTAATTAAAACTATTTAGAACTGCAGACAAATTTCGGGGGAATGCTGAATACAATAAGCCCTTGGGTAAATAACCCTCATAAAACTTAAATTGTACAGTGTTAACTAATTTTGGTATAGTAATGAAAATTTATGAATGTTTCAATATTACATTACATTGAAAAATTGGCAAAATGGTTCAGAAAACGCCCATAAGAATAACATTGGCTATCTCCGCCACACTGAACATAGAGTGTGGGACACTGTATATAATGTTTTATACAAGTAGTATTTATTACAAAACTACTATTATAATGACAATCTATTATAACCTCTAAACCCGAAAAACAAGAAATGTCATCTATAGAGAACTATAGAAACATAAGTATTCATGAAGGAAAGAGAAATTAGTCGCAACGCAGTTTCAAGGTCTTTATCTGATTATAAACCCAAGTTTCGACCAAACAGTGATCTTTTTCAGGGTTAAAGAAGAGGATCATTTCTCTTTTCTTCATCATAAGTATTCATGTTATGTTTCTATGTTTTACTACTCGGTTGCCCTCTATTGGTGTTACACTATTACCAGTAATACCGTGTTCGCCTACGTTATTATGACGTAGAAATTCACACGGTTGCCCTCTATTGGCGTTACACTGTTACCAGTAATACTGTGCTCGCCTACATCATTATGACGTAGACATTCACAGATCGCAATACTTTCAAAACAGAATTTAGAAATTACTGAAATACCCCATTGAGATACAGGTTTTTTTCTTGAGTCTATAAAACATTTCATTTCTCAAGTCATAGAAAAGTTTACGTACTTTATAAGACACATGAGTATGTGGCTCTCAAGCCGCGAGTTCAACATCTCTGGCATAGTTGATTATTTTTAAATATTAAGGAGGTACCGAGCTCCGTCATTTCAACCCACGATTTCCCTTTTAACAAATATCATAAAAAGACAACGAAGTTTATATTGTGAATAAAGCAGACTTAAGAAAGATTAAGTGGTTTTGGATTTAAAATATCTTGAAAGGAAATAAATAAATTTGATCTTCTTAAATTGAATGAAAAGAAGTATTTCCAGCAAGATAATTAATTTTAATCTGATAAAAAAGAAATCCCAAACAAAACATTTTATGAGCAAAATAAACAATTTCAATTATTTTTTTTTTATAAATTCGATATTTCAAGACAAAAATAAAAATAATTATTATCTTCCTAAAAAAATAATTTAAAAGCATATTCCACTGTTTTAATTTAAAATTAAACATCCTCCCCGAAGCCGAATGGTTGTTCTGCTTTAAGATTATTCTATCGAACAGAGCAACAAGTTGCTCGGATTCTCAGCACTCGAACTGATTTAGGAGTAAGTTGATTGTAACGGAGAGATTAATGAGATTAGAATGAATATCTTTATCAGCTAGATGTACCTGCATTAAAGCTCTTGTGAGTTCTCTAAACCTGTGGAGGTAGATCGTGAGGGTATGAGGGCCGTAAATCGTAGAAGCACCTTCGTAACGTTGAATCTGAAAGAAAAAAAAAAAAATTGCGGTAGAAAATATAAAAATGACTACAAAATATGTTAAATGATCAAAAAGGGAAAGACAAAACAGTATGGTCGTTTATTAGTATAAAAATTTCAATAGATTTTATTATACATAAAAGAGCACAAAGAAAGTATGTATTAAAACTCTTGACAGCTTCTTTTGTAGGCGGTAAGGATTGTAAATTATATTTACATTTTCTTATTCATCGTCTGCAATAGGGCTGTTACAAGAATTTTTATATGCCTTCTAAGTATTAAGTTTAAAAAGATATCATTATTTAAATAGCCTCAAATTTGAAAATATAACCAAATATCCATTAGATTTTTTACAATTAATTTTTGAAATTTGGATAGTATTTTGAAAAAGTCACGTGATCTGAAACAGAATGTGACGTCACAACACATACATCTTCATCGGCTCCAATTGGTCCCTTATAGTGTCAATTCTTTGTTTTTTGTTACAAGTGTCATGATAAATATATTGTCAAAGTTGTCAAACAAGTCTCAAATTTTTGCACTGTAGGCAGACTTATAGGGAAAACATTGAATTTTACACTTGTGGTCGTTGTAGTTTAATGCATTGTTTTCGGAAGTATTCTGTTATTTTTTTTTATTAAATTCGGAATGTTTATTAAAATGGCAGAAGTATAAATTTATTTAAAAGGTATTGTCAAAGTTGTCAAACAAGTATCAAATTTTTGAGTTTGGTTTGTGTTAGATAATACAAAATTCAATATAAAATGAGTACAGTATCGTATTGTGCTTTCTTGCAAAAATTCGCTAGGAACAGACCTACTATTGAATTTATAAATATGTCAAAAGATGCGAAGAAAAGAAAATTGTGGCTGGAAGCAGTATGTCGAAGAGCTGATGGTTGGGTTTATACATTTTATTTTACCTAATCTCTTTAACACACATTATTTCGGCAATAGTAGAACAGTCGTTTTCTGATATAAATTCAGTGATCATCCAGCTTTCGATTTTCGGTAAACTGTCCGACTTAGCTTGAATGTATTCTATATTAGCCAGCCATTATTACTCATTTATAATGGAAAATGCCAGCGTCAAATGCACAGGTCAAATGTTAAATTAGAAGTTTGTTATTAACATGTGACAAACTATCGCCTACGTTTATTTATCTAAATAACAAAAATAAATGTAGGTGATGGAAAAACTGTTTTTCTATTGGCTGTGAATGACGTAATGTATGTGCTTCTACGACACAGGAGTGGGGGGTTATTTTTCATGACTATTTTTGGTGCCAATGGGCCTTTTACATTTTTATTGCACCCTGACGTCATTTTTCAATGCGTCACATAGTGAAATTTTTAAGAACTAGAGATGAGAAGGCACCATGTTGTCAAGTAAAATGGTTAAAAGAATAACCATTTATTTTCGATAAAAAAATATTTAAACAACACAAAAACTTAAATAATTTTGTCTTTAATTATAAAGAAATATTTAATAATGAAAAAATATATATTTAAAAGAAAAACTTTTTACTTTCCTAATATTAATCTGGCAACTACGCAATTATCTGTCACTGTATGTGTTGTTTATTTCGCATCTTGTAGAACAAAAAACCACTTTTTCTGATTCCCATCTCCTTTTCTTCTTGTTTTAATATATTCATCACAAACGCTTTGTGTGAATTTATTTAATAAAGTTAAGTTTTTGCCAGTTTCTACTTTCCGCCATTTGTAATTTTATTTGAAATGTAACTGACCTCCTCAATGCGCAAACTTACTGCGCACTACATATATGTCAATTTTGTCTATCTCTCTCTTTTGATGTAAAAGGTCCATATGCGTATTTAATTATTTACGAAAATAACAAATTATTAAAAAATAATTATTAATAAAAAAATATTGCAGAAACTTTCATTTAAAATACTTTTTGAAAAATGTGAAACAGGCTCATTGTCATAGCGAAGAGAGTCTAGCGTAGCAGTTTCTTTGGAAGCGCCGTAGAGTGCAAGTAAGAAATTCTCTCCTAAGACAGCAACTAGTTCGGGATCTGCATTCGGGTCTTTAAATATTTGTAGATCCTGGTTTCATTGTTTTTTCTTCTTACTGTAAATTGCAGATGTAGTGTCACTGGCACTGAACGCATGTAAGAAAAGTATATTGTCTGCTATATCATCGCCAAACTGGAAACTTTTTGAAGAGTATATCTTTTCGACAGCTTTGTCTTTGCTTGGTTTTTTAAGAAAACATTCAAATGATCTTTTGCTAACGCTGTCAAGAGAACTAAAAGATATAGGTCTTCACCTTTGATGAGCAGTGCCGTATTTACGCCTAGGCCAACTAGGCCCGGGCCTCGGGCGGCAAATTTTCGAGGGCGGCAAAAATTTTGGTATTGTATATTTTACATTAAAATATTTTTTTTTTCAAAAATTAATATATATATATATATATATATATATATATATATATATATATATATATATATATATAATAAACAATTCAGGAATTAAGCCTTTTAAAATATAATGCTTGGATTACATTTCTCAAATTATTAGGTGAACTTTGTTTTGGGGCTTGATAATTTCCATGTTATATTGCTTCCCAGTAAGGTAAAACTGGTGAAGCACGAACGTTATGATTTCTCATCCGGTAGCCTTTGAGCGAATCCATACTCTCTATCATCTTGTCCATAATTAGGTTAAATAATATTGGGCTCAACGAGTCTCCTTATCTAATCCCGGTGGTGCACTTTATATCTTCTGTTAATCCTTCTCCGGTTTTAACTCTTATTTTTACATTTGTATTTAATTGTTCTATAATTTGGATGATATTAGTTGGCACCTGCTTTGCCTTAAGGATTTCTTAAACATCCATTAATCGAACCCGATCGAATGCCTTTTTGAGATCTACAAAGCATAAAAAGGCCGGCGTGTTATAGTCGATCGCTTTTTCGATTATTTGTCTTAGTATAAATATTGCATCCATCGTTGATAAGTTTTGCCCAAATCCTTGTTGTTCCTCCCTAATGGTTAGTTTTGTGTCCATTTTATGTAATATTAATTTGGAAAAGAGTTTTTGAGTGGTGCTTAGCAGAGATATACTACGGTAATTTTTGGGGTTGTTCTTATCGCCCCTTTTAAACATGTGGATCAGTATGCTTCTTCGCCATTCTTTTGGTATTCTTGATTATTTTAATAGTTCATTGAATAAATCTGTTAGTTGGTTTTGTAGTGCTTCTCCACCGTGTTTTTACATTTCATTAGTTACTTCGCCTGGTGATTTTCGATTTTTTAAGGATTTTATTGTCAATGCAACACCTTCTTTAGTTATATGTAGATTCTCATTGTCACTCGTATAATCTGTATTTTCCATTCTAACTGAGTCGCCAGTCTTTTCATATATTTTTTGTTCTGGACTGATTTTTTATGTTTTTAATTTGTAATGTTTCTGTAATAAAAGTTTGTTTATTTAGTGTGCTAATTTTAAAGAACATTTTTGTCTGCGCAATGTTTTCCAACCCTTCCAATTTCTACATATAGGCGGCAATATACTTGGGCCTAGGGCGGCATCTGATCTAAATCCGACCCTGTTGATGAGAATTAAGTCAAATCAGTAGCGGTGCGTCAGATGAGGCAGGTATGGTATATATATATATATATATATATATATATATATATATATATATATATACAGGTGTAAATGAAATAAGTGCATTAAATTTAACCAGTAATGTAACTCGACTAGAGCAACAATATTTCTTAATAACTTTTTCTCGAAATCGCATATTTTTTAGCATTTTTACCACCCCGTAAATTGACGAGTCGTTCCACGTATTTTTCTAATAATTGAATGCAGTAGCAATAGCTATGAAAAAATTTGTTTTAGCAATTGACAGTTTTGTCAGTTGTTGCAATTATATTTTGACATTAGTAATAAACTTGTTTATCAGGTAAAATTCTGTCAAAATGCTTACGTTTACAAATAGCGAGTACACAGATATTGTAATTACTTACCTATGGTTTATTTATTTATTCGTATCTTTACTTCATTTTAATTTGTGGTTGATATAAAGACAGTATTATAAAGTTGCCAACGCATTTAGACGGAGCGTTTCCAAATCATACTGTTCCTAATATTCGCACATACGTTAATCTTGTACATCTTTACCACAATACGAAGTGTCATATATGAAAATTTAAATTAAGCAACAGTTGTATCCATATCATGTGCAAAAAGATCAATGTTTTCAGCAGACTTCGATTTTGGGAATGGCTCATAACGTTCATTAATGAGACTGATTTTACTTGGGAAGGTGTATTTATTATGCACAATACACATTTCAACAGACGAAAATGCTGTAAAAATTTTCATTAAAAAATGTTTGAGGGGGAACAATAAATGGACGACTAATTATTGGTACTCATGTACGTCGTTTAAATGGACAAAAGTTTGTACTTACATTTTTTGAATAACGTATTTAAACTATTATGATTTGTCGACGATAAATAATCATCTCATAACCTAATAACTAGGCTTTTGCTCTTCCTCCCCTCGTTCCTCTTTGTTATCCTCTATTCACAGGTGATTAAAGCCTGGTTTAATACACAACTTTATAATTTTGTTATCCAAAATTTAAATTTCTTTATTTTAAAAATTGTACTATTACGAATTAATTAATAATAAATGTTATTTCCGTTGATTCGTTTATTAATTACTGTGACTGCAAGTGTAACTGATAACCGACAATTTTTGAGCTGTTTGTATCCCACTTGAATACGGAGCAGCCATTTGTTCTCCATAGGCGGGAAACGAACTATTATGATTTGTCGACGATAAATAATCATCTCATAACCTAATAACTAGGCTTTTGCTCTTCCTCCCCTCGTTCCTCTTTGTTATCCTCTATTCACAGGTGATTAAAGCCTGGTTTAATACACAACTTTATAATTTTGTTATCCAAAATTTAAATTTCTTTATTTTAAAAATTGTACTATTACGAATTAATTAATAATAAATGTTATTTCCGTTGATTCGTTTATTAATTACTGTGACTGCAAGTGTAACTGATAACCGACAATTTTTGAGCTGTTTGTATCCCACTTGAATACGGAGCAGCCATTTGTTCTCCATAGGCGGGAAACGAAATATGCAGCAAATCTTTAAAAAAAATTAACTCAAAATCTAAAAGACTTAGCAAAAAAAGTTATTAAGAAATATTGTTGTTCTCGTCGAGTTACATTACTGGTTAAATTTAATGCACTTATTTCATTTACACCCTGTATATATTATGGATAAATTTATAAAATAATATACAATTTAAATCCAGGAGCCTAAGTTTAAAACAAAACTCCTCTTAAATGTATGTAACTATCAGATAACTGTCACTGTCACAATAATAAACAAATTAATAGTGGTAACGTTTTGAAAAGAAAATAGTAAACTGAACATTAGTTATATGGAAATAAAGAACTAAATATAGTTTCCAACATGACTAAATATGTAAACACCTATGTATTTAAATTAATAAAAATTAAATGGCAGGAGGTATTGTGTTGGCCACATCAGATTTTTTTTCAAAACATCTATAATTTGCTCCTTTTTGATATTCTTTGTGTTGATAACAATGTGACAATAAATTTGTACATTGAAAATAAATTTTAATATGCTAACGTATGTAACAGTTATTTATGCAACAAGAGTGTAAACATAAGCTTTATGCCATGAGGTCAAGTATTTCGTGACGAAGCTTACCGAGTCACGAAAATTATTGACCGAATATCATCCGTATTTATTTTTTGTCAATTTTTTTATTGATTAAATCAACTATTATATGAAAAGGTGTAGCAGATATGTTATTATTTATAATTTGATAAAAGTAATTTGGATCTAAATAAAATACATCCTTATATAAATAATCATTTCAAGTGTACGATGTCGGTAATACAAAAAATAAGTATGTGTTGCGAATTTAACAATTGGTTGTCAAAAAGAAAAATAGCTATAAATATTGGCGCACATTCAAGAGTAATATTTATTTTTTGAAATTTAAATTTTTATAATCTATTTTTAAGTTCGTCAGGCCACGAGCCGTTACGGGCCACCGGGAAATTTCCGGTATCCCGCCGGGTCAGTCCAGCCCTAATCGTCAGTAGCTTGCTCAATGTAAAATTAATTTCCTCGAACTTGAACATCTATATCAAACGGATTTTATTTGTTTCACTGGATAGCAATTTTTGGCGTAACAGTTGCCACCATCGATTCTTAAAAATGTATATCTGCGCATGTACTCGTGTGTTTCTTCAAGCGTCGTAATCTTTCAGCACTCTCCGTGCTTTTGCAAGCTGCATCAGTTGCATATCCGACAATAATTGCATTTGAACCGTAATGTGACTGTATATACTGCATGTAGTTTGCACAGATTGATGCAAACGATGTGTTGCGATGCTATAGGAATCTACATATGTAATAGATATCCACCATGATATTACTGAAATCCATTTTATCAGTGAAAGGCTAGAAGACTTTGTACAGAGACGATTTAATGCACTTCCGCTTTCCTTCATTGGAAAATAATGAAAATGGAAATGTGGCAAGTTCAAATTTAAGATACTCTTGCAACTCTTCGTCGCAACGTCATCAATAATATGGAAATTAGTGTATATGTACATATAAAATAGAATGTATTAATATGTTACATTATATACAGAGTGCAACAGATAAACGAGCTACCTCAAATAATTTCTATACTATTAAAGATACAATAAAATACCATAAGACAATTTTATAGAAGACCAAGGGGGACATCCGATCAGAAAAGAAAATTTTTTTTTAAACCAGTGGTTCTCAAGTTACAATACAATGATATATTTTTTTTTATTTTTTATTTTAGATCCATTCGATAGAGTATTTTTTTATATCTTTACATAACAAAAATATTAGAAAATATTCAATAGGCTATGTATGAAAAACAAAAACTTCTATTTCTCAATTTGTATTATTTAGGCTATAAATCAAATAGAACACAGTTTATAACGTTATTATTTGTTTCATTTTAATTTCAGGACAATTGTTTTTCATACATAGCCTACTGAAAAATAACTATAAAAATCAAATTTATTTAAATTTCAATTTAATTTTTCTCAATATTTTTGTTATGTAAGAATATAAAATAATCAAATGATTGAATTCAGAAAAAATACTCTATCGAACAGGCCTAAAAATATATATCATCCCATTTAAGAAAATGTAACTTTGTATTGTAACTTGAGAACCACTAGTTTAAAAAAATATTTTTTTAACCCCACTTGAAAAACTTATCATTTCTTCACAATCTGCATAATGGCTATGTAGGCAATACTAGTTACCTGAACGGGTAAAATTTCATATCCATTCTAGGATTGATATGAAATCCACGAATCACAAATCTCGAAGTCGTGTAATCTAGGCAACTGTCTATTCATTTATTACAAGAGTAAGAAGAAGAACGATACAAATGTCACATTTGACATTTCAATGTTATCAGTTAGACGAAAATATTTTCGGTATAAAAAGAGATTTGAATAATTTAATAAAATTTACTGAATTATATTATGAATTAGTTGTAAGTATTGAAAAATAACATAAAAAATAAGAATCAGAGCGGTATGAAATGTCACATTGCTAAGTTAAGGTTATCCTTTAGATTTGGCAATAAAAAATCGTAAGTAGTATGTAAAAGTATTGTATACTTGTAAAATAAAATATTATTTTAATAACAAATGTCATAAAGAAAACCTAGGAAGACAAGTACATAAAATGGCAAAAATTAATAATGTTCAATAAAATTTCAAATTTCTATAGTATTTTTTCTTCTTTTTATTAGTCGTAGAAAAGGTATGCTGTACAACTTCAGTGGTATGTCCATATCGCCTTCGGATGATTGAACACTCCGCCTACGGCGTCGTGCTCAAACTTCATCCTCATGCGATATGGACATCATATCCACTCTTGTTGTACAAACCACTATTCTTCTCTAATCGGATGGCCCCGTTGGTCTTCTATAAAATTGTCTTATAGCATTTCATAGTATCTTTAATAATATAGAAATTATTTGAGGTAGCTCGTTTAGCTGTTACACCCTGTATACATATTATGATATAATAATAAAATAATAACGATAACAATCAATAATATTTGAAATTGACAGGGAAAATCCGCTTTCTTCTGTCATAACTTGTATACCGTTGATCTGAGAAATAATAATTGTTTTATACAAAAGTTGAAAGAAATTTTATTCTCTACAACTTTGTATATAACTATTTTTTTGTGCAACCGGACGCGAAATAAGCATTTCGCAGCCGCAATACAGGCCGCTAAATTAAATTTCGCAACCGTTGTTATGGTAGCGGCCGCGAAATTCATTTCGCGGACGTTGTCATGGTAGCGGCCGCGAAATTAGGTAAATAATTACTTTGACACTTGAAAATTGCAGGGTTTTGTTTATCAAATGTTAATCCTATCGCCACCGTGAGAGCTAACTTTCTATATACAATGAAACTGTTTAAAATTAATAAAATTTGTAATTACATATTTTTTACGGTTGCACAAAAAATATTGTGTACACCTTGTCCGCGAAATCCTTTAGCGCTCTCGAGATTGTCTTGCCTCGGCCGCAAGCGGCCTCGGTGACAATTTTTCTCTCGGTACGCTAAAGAGTGATTTCGCGGCCTTGATATACAAATAACTATTACAGTAAAATGCAGCGGAAACAAGATATTTTTAAAAAACCCAATGTTGGCCGACATTATCCAAGATGGCGGCGCCGGCGGCAACTTTTCGTGTTTACAAATTACAGGATTTCATTAGAACCCCAAAATAAACAAAATTGCCAAGTATAAACTTTCCCCAACCTTTTGCAAGAAAATGCTTTTATTTTGTCTCTACTGATTGAACTATAATGAAAGAAATGTAATATTTATGTAATTTTTGTACTGTATCATTTTATAATTGTTGTTTTTACATTAGTTTTGTAATAATGTAATGTCTGAGTCTATTTGAAGTACCTATTCTTATATGCAATGTTCTTTCCGATATTGTGTTCGTTTTTATCTGTGTGTTACCTTTTCTGTAAAATGTAGTGCACTGGCAAGGAATTTTATGTTTTACAAAGACGATTTTATGAACATTTCATTCGTGCGAGTAATAAACTTGCAACTTTTACCGTGGATATAAATTGTATATAGTTTCTCAAACTATTCAGACACTGCAGTATTTTATAGTTACGAGATACTTTTAGTTGTTACTGAAATTGAATCTTCAATTTCTTCCTTGCTAATTTACCACTATATCACATTATGCACCTTTTTGATAGTTTTCTTACAAACATATATCTACAGTTTCTTTTTTGCACTTAATAAAGCATATAAAATCCATTTCCACGACTTGATCCCCGCGTCATCAATAGTAAACATATGGTTCAAATCGGCAGGGGTGGGAGGGAATTGATGACGTCATATTATTACCTTGGTTTTATTATAGGGATTTAATTTTCTAGTTTGATATAATGTGGAGTATAACAGGATTTTGTCATGTTTGACATTTTCAATATTTTATTTGCAATAATTTTGTTTGCTAATTTATCTACTATGAGAATATTATTATTCATAAAAATTCAAAGTGACACTCACCAGAGCTGGGCAATACTTGCAAGAAAAGTACTTTATTAGGCTTGCAAGTACTTTGAGTACTTCAAGTACTGTACTTGAAGTACTTTCTATTTATAGTACTTTGTACTTGACAAAGTAAATCTATTCACATGTACTTGGTACTTAATACTTAGAAAAATACTTGAAGTACAATGAAAAATACTTGAAGTACTTTAAATGTACTTGAAGTACTTTAATTGTACTTGAAGTATTTTAAATGTACTTGAAGTATTTTAAATGTACTTGAAGTATTTTAAATGTACTTGAATTACTTTACGGGGTCTCGTGGCCGCGTGCTTGAGTGTTTGGTCGAGAATTTGGGGAATCGGGTTCGATCCCTACCGACGCCTATTATTTCCAATTTTAAATGGCACAAAATTGACCCCTGTGGTGCACTCTCCACGCCAGCAATGAGTGCCCGAGAGGTGACGCTCGGTAAGCGCCCGCACGGTGCAAATATATCATCTTTACCGATATCTGCTTACAAAGCAAGTTGGCACACCCAGCAATGGGTAATAAGCCGTGATGATATATTTATTTTATTTTTATTTATCTGCGCATATTGCATATACATAAATGTTTGTATTACCTAACTACAGTGCTAAGACTTTGCGTATCGCCTGGCGATCGCATAACGTAAAAATAACGTCATTCTAACATCTCGGTACAGCTTCTCGCATCGCATGGCGATCTTATGACGTCAATTTTACGTCATGAGATCGCTAGGTAATACGGCAGTCCCAGCGAGGAACTCTTGTTTTAAATAACCAAATAAATATCGCACATTGAAATTTTTGTCAACAATCACCTTTTAAGGTCCATATAATCAGAAAAATATCAATTATCTGAAAAAGTACTTGCACCCAAATTTACAAGTACTTTTTTAAGTACTTGGTACTTTCAAGTACTTGAGAAACTAAAAAAGTACTTGTACTTCAAGTACTTTTAAAAACATCAAGATACTTGGTACTTGTACTTCAAGTACTACTTTCCGGTACTTTGCCCAGCTCTGACACTCACATATTTCGTAATTCATCAAAATTCGAAGTATAAATACTTATTTAGAAATAATAAACCAATTGAATAAATACGATATAAGTATAATGGATAAAATATACCTCTTTTTATTGTCCAAAAACAATATGTTGCAATAATTGTCGTAAATCTTAGAAATACCGTCTTTGCAATAGCAAGATGCACAATATGTATAATCCCAAGAATTAACAAAATACCCAACACACAATGAAGCACAAATTATTATCGACGCCAAAATCACCTTAATCACTTGAATGACAGAATGACATGATTATTCAAATAATCAAATATTTAAAAATGACACTCGTTACCACGGTTACAATACAGTTTCTATTTCATTTTTTGCCGTTGGTTAGACGGAGATAGCTTATACCCCTCTGAAAAACCGACGACAATTAGATAGCGAATAATAGTCTCATATATGCCATGTGTGTACGACAAAGATGCTAGATAAAAGTTTTGTAATTCTTGCATCAGAAATTGATGACGTGGGGATCAACTGGGAGATATAGAGTAAATATATAATTTTATGACGTTTTTTTCGTTTAAAACGTGAATGGAAGGGTTTATGAACAAGAACTTGTCTTGTTAATAGTTGTTTTAATAATAGTTTAATATTTTTCAAATTAATATATCTTTCTTATCTCTACCATGCCATTAAAAAACATAAAATTAGGATAAGGCAACAGAACCATTTCCTAAAAATATAATATGCATTTTGAATAATTATGTTTTTAAGTGTTTCTAAAGAGAAAAACCTTATATTTTATACGTTTTACAACAATATTAGCGAACATCAACTGAAATTTTCAAAATGTTATACATGACTCCACCTTTACCAAACTTGAAAATTAAATCCCTATTTGATCCATATAACAAAACCTTGGTAACATATATGACGTCATTAACTGAGACAATCTCTGAATAGTCTCCGAGTAAATTAGAATCGGTCCCTAGGTGTCATATTGCTTAAAGTCAGTTGCCAATACGTTGCAGTTTCAAACTCATTTTTTGCTAAAAGTGGATTTGCTGGGTTTTAAATCTAGGCGATCCAATAAAAGAAATTAAGTGTGTAGTACACATTAAGGCCGTAGCATAATTTTTCTGAAAATAGAAAGCGTTATTTGTACAGAAAACAGAAAAGTTATTAATATAAAATAAAATGGAATTGATACACGTGTTGTGCTGATCACAACAGATTTTAGTTAAAAAGAAAAAATAAAATGACATCAATGATTCAATGGTAAAAGTTTTATTTCATTCTAAAGAAAAACCATCTTCAACTTGAACATCATTTATTTTGTAACATATCAAATCGAAAATACATTTCTATAGTTAACGAACAAAACACTCTATCGTTTCTCAACAATATAATACTGAAAAAGGTTTCAGCAGATATACAAATAAAACATCATAGTCATATTTATATTTGTTCAAAGTTGTTTGTGATTCCAAATGCCAATTTCCAGATCCTTGCTCTCACGCCGAATGTATATTTACGAATGATGAAAAAGTTTTTTAATGACAAAGCACCTTATTGTTGCTCAGTATACACAAAGATTCTTTAAAATATTTTTGTGTACGCGTACCCGTATATTTGTCAAACTGGAAACTAGTGTTATAAGTTGATAAAGATGTTAACTTACGGTTTTGAAAAGGAAGTTTATCTTATTTAGTAAGTTTCTAAGGTAGGTATTGTTGTTTGTCTCTTTAATTAATGAATAGCCCTGGTACAATAACAAATAGATTGTATTTTATTAAAACTAATAGCAGCTGAACGCTATATTTGAATTTATGGTTCTTCATTGATTTTCTATTCGTTATTACAAATTGTAATGAGTGCCCGTGAGGTGACGCCAGATAAGCGCCCGCACGGTACAAATATGCCATAATCATTACCGAAATATGTATCAAAGCAGATTGGCACATGGCACACCCAGCAATGGTTATTATGCCGTGATGATATATTTATTTATTTTATTTATTACAAATTTTTCGTCAATGAATTTCAAAGTTTTTAAAATTGAATAATATGATCAGATCATTTTCTTAAGGAGGTTCGAGCGAAACTAATGAGTCAAAATAGCATTTATATTTTTTTATTCTTTTAATATCTAAAATAATTGCTAAAACTTATAGTTTTAATTAATAAAAGTATATTGAGCTTCGAAATACATAATTAATTTGTATTTAATAAAAAAAAAGATACTGAAATGACTAGTATTTTGAACATACATATGTGGTCGAAGAAAGTTATATGAAAACAGCGCGTCTTGTTCTTTGAGTTGGCTTTCATTTATTTATATTTACTTACTTATTGTAAAATTAATATATTAAATTTATCTACCAATTTCAGTAATTAAAGTTTTTTATAGCATGAAAAAAAATTTAAATAAAAATAATTAGTGCAACATCGCCAAGTTCTTCATCTGTTCCGTTGCTATCGAACAAAAATTAGAAAAAAATGTTTAACATTAATTTTCAAGTTAATTTGAACGGTAAGAAGGTACTATAAACCTCTTATAAAATACTACGAGTCTTAATTATATTGTACTAGTTTTTCGTTCATCAAAGTTGGAAATATCAATTGTAAAACAAACAAAAAAGTATCCACGGAAATGTTTCTAGCATAAGAGTTTATGTATTAGAACGTTGAAATCGTCAACTTTATAAGCGATTTTCTAAGGAACTAGACGGTGGATTGTTTTTTAGTTTTTAGAATAGTTGGATAAGACATCCTTAATTAAAATTATAAAATTTTGATCCATAAACTTGGAAATCAATTTTTCACGAGAAGCTTCGCTCGAACCTCCTTAATGAAGGTAGATTGATAAGTTGCAGTAACAGAGAGAGCAGCATAGACACAATTATTTTTTTGTAAATTTATGAGAATAGTCATTAGTGTCATATGTTTTACGTAAATCCGCTAATTTGTGACTTAATGAGGACTTATGAAATTGACGTCACACAACTACACATCCTCCCTTCCAATACTACATGTCTTTAAAAGAAGACAGCAGGTTCAAAGAAAGAGAAAGTTTTGTTTTACCATGGTCTCTCTTATCTTCTCAACGTATTGTCCTAATCTGATTTGATATTTGCTGTCTTATTTTACCGTGGTCTTTGACGTGTGCATGAGTGATCAGTTTTGTTATAACAATGATTTGTTAGCTGATGATAAATTCTAAAAAAAAAAATAATAATAACGAACTCAAAATCAGCTGCTTGTAGCCATTTAGTTCGTGGGCGTCCTCTTTTGCGTTTCGCGTCTCTTCTCCTGAGTAACGTTTTTGGAATTCTGTGTTCTTGTCGACTTTCGATGTGACCTAACCATCGCAGTCGTTGAGCTTTTACAAAACCGATTATTTACGGTTCCCTAATTAAATTTCTTACTTCTTCATTCGTTCTTCTAGACCATACCTCTCCTTCTTTTTTTCCTCCCAGTATAATTCTCAAAACTTTCCTTTCCCATATTGCTACTTGTTTTTGTTGTTTCATATTAATTGTCTATAGTTCACTCCCGTACGTGGCCACATGTCTGATCACTGCTTTGTATATTCGTAACTTAATTTTACGCGAGATGTTCTTATTTCTAAGCACTTTCATTAACGATCCCATACATTTGTTTCCTTTTGTTATTCTCTCATTTATTTCTTCTCCTTCTTCCCCTTTTTCCGTTATGGTTACTCCCAGATAGCAAAAAATACTAACTTTTTCGAAGTTATATGTGCCCCCTTTTGCCGTTGTCATTTGTAAACGGGTCTCCCTTATCTCGGTCTCATCATTCATACTAATGTATTTTGTTTTTGTTTTGTTGATTCTTAAGCCATATTCTTTCGCCGTGTCTGCTAGTTTCTCAACTGCTTTTTTCATAGTGTCCTTTGTTCTTGTTATCAAAGTAAGATCGTCTGCATAGGCCACGCATTGTATTCGTTGGTTATAGATTGTCCCCGTCGTCTTTAATTTACTTCTTCTTATTATATCTTCTAGTACTACATTGAATAACAGAGTCGACAATGGGTCTCCTTGACGTAGCCCAGTATTCACCACAAAACTGTCAGAGACATTACCTGTCACTAGCACCTTGCAGCTCGTGTGTTGCAGCGTCATTTTAACAAGACGTATGAGTTTGCTAGGTACTCCACAATTTGCCAATGCTGCATACATCTGAACATATTTAAATACAGTTTTAAATTCTATCTAAGAGGTCATGATAGTGCTTTGCTGTCTCTTTTTCGATCTTATCGTCTTTGTCTAACATGTTACTTCAGAACTCGATATATGACAACAGTAAAATTCTAAAATCATAATCCCCATTGAAATATTTTGAATTAATGTGTGCATTCACGTTTTCGGAAGGTGGCGAACTCCTATTCTTCCATTGTTTTGACTGTTGCTTTGATTTAAGACCATTGCGCACTTGAGCGACGTGAAGCACGGCGAAGCGAAGATCAGTTTATTCATTCAATATACTATTATGTGTATACGAGCACTTTGGAGCAGCGAAGGCAAGAGCATCGAAGCGTCTCGTCGGAATTTTTCGGTGAGAATATTTTTCTCTACTCTGCGCTTCGCTGAATAGCGCAGCTATCTAAATCAGAACGAATATGTCTGAGACGCATCGAAAATAGCCGATGTAGAACTAAATTTCACATCTTTCACACATCATAGTAAAACAATACGTATAGATTATGGTAATATAAATAAATGAATGTACAAAATATAAATTTGATTTAAAAGTGGAATTAGTTTATAAAACTAGTTCAGAAAATTCCTTGCATATTAAACTATTTTTATTGAACAAAATAGTATTGCAGACTCAACAAAATAGGAGATTAACTACGTAGTTACAAAATGTAGTAGAATATATCAAAAAATTTAAACATTTTTTCGGCCTCTCTGTACATGGCACTTTGCCACTGCAATGAACCTACTGATGAAACAAAATAACTTATAAAATTTTCTCGTATATATAGTGCCTGCGTTGTTGCGTTTCCTCCGAGCTGTCCATCTTTTGAAGCAAACGCGGCCGTTTCTCGTTGAAAACTGCTCGCAAGTGCGCGTTGGTTCTAAAAATGACTCTTCGCCGCGCTTCGTTTCGACGCGCTGCGCTTCGCTCAAGTGTGCGACGGCCTTTAGTCTAATAGTAGTGAACAGTTGAACACATGTCTCATGGATAATAACAAATTTTTCTATGAACATATCAGGTGTTACATTGGGTAGGCCCGTGTAAGCGGTTTGAGAGTGGCGTAGGACGGCATTTGAATTTAACAAGGCGATAGAACTAAAAGGGTGCGCGATAAAAATAGAGAAATCAAAAATTAACAACTATTATTTAATATCGTACGTTGAGTCTAAAAGAGGGGCGCTAAGAAAATGGACCGTAATACAGGATCAATTACATAACGGAGCAGCAAGTTAGACGACATTTGGAACCTTTCAAGCCGGGAGGGGGGGGGGGTCCACATCGCAGAAATTATATAATAGTATATTCTACAACAAGTAATGGAATGGCCCATATTCCCACATTATACCATTCCAAACGTATTTTAGACTATACTTTCTCCAACAAGATTTTAGATCCCATTCAGATTATTTTTAATAATGTTCCAACTACACATACTTTCATAAAGGTTCATCTCTATTAAATTTCTTTGCAATCTCAAATTATCGTCGATGGTAAATTCTCTCAATTTTAAACATTTTACCCAATTTAAGGAATAAATAATAAATTGTCGAATTTTTATGACAGTTCTGACAGCAAAACAAAAAGTTCTGTTGATTTAAAATAAATTCTGTGCCTAATAGGTTATAGTAGACGTACGTCAACAGGCTCGTCTTTTACCCCTGACCGACGTATAACGTCTTCAAATTTCACGTAGACGACAAATAACAAATATGATATTTCCTAGCAACCAGGACGTTAGTGTATACGTCTTTCGGAAAAACGCTTTGCAAAAACTCCCTATTAATAAATAACATTTTTTTTAATTCTCTCATTAATGCTACTTTCTGAATGCTGTGGTTAACAGAACAATTATTTTGACATATGTCAATATGACAAATATTCAAATTATGTGCTTTATTCCTCGTATTTATTATTTTAGAATGAAGTAAACCGTATTTACAACGATACACTAACGTTATCTGTATGTATTAATGAAGACCATTATACTTTCATTTTTTTTTTAATTTTGTAGACCGTTGTTGACAAGTCAGTATGATAATAATATTACCGTACTAGATACATACAGTTATTACTTACCAGCCCACTTTTGTACATATAAACAAAAGCTTAATCTCCTGAAATCGGTAAACTAATTAAACGTTCACGTTTATTTCCTATATAACTATAAACACATACTTCGTTATCATTATACTCTTACACATCATAAACTCACCTGGTATTCTTCTGGCGTGGCAATATAATCCGAATACAAATTGCTCAACCCTGCGATGACGACATCCACGTTTTCTGGTCCTCCAGCTTCGCGGACCTCCTCGGAGATGGCGTTACGCAATCTCCTTCCGCTCATGGTGGTAAATTCACCAGGTACGGCCGCGACAACTAAATCGGAACCCCAGAAAGCTAACTGGATAGGGACTACTGTTGGCTGCCATTGGTATGGGAAAGTCATCTACAGAGATAAATAGGTAATATAAGAATAATAATGTAATAATAATAAAAGTTGTTTTACAAGTTGCATGCTTGAAATAATAATGCCTTAACTATGTTAATTTTTAGGAGATTCTAGTTTGTAATGCAGAAGCTTATGAAATTTATACACAGTTATGAATTAAAATTAATGTAAAAATACAAGAAAAACAATTTTTAGTATGCAAATATTTGTAAATTAGTATACTTTTAACTTAGTTCAAGAACCGAGAGAAATCAGATGCAAATATACAAGATCTACTGAACTGACAGTTTGTATTATAATAATCCCTGAGGTTTGCGAATCTACTATTTCTCTGTGGAGCATATGGGGCCGGAATTACACCAATTTATTTGTCCCAAAAGGTGTTTCCAAGTCTACGGCTTAAAAAAAATACTTATTGGATATATTATGTTCATCATGTATAAGTGTTAGCGATTGCATGATGCGTTAGATATTACATGATTTGTTACTTCGTATTTTTTCTGGGAATTAAATAAATTTATGAAATATGACTAATTTGCATTCGTTATTATACAATACCTTAAAATTATTATGCGATGGCTATTATAGAAACTTCTATGACGATTGGTTGTTAACGGGAGTCTTTGACAAACCTCCGATACGTGCGGTTCAGTTAGTAGTGAACATCGCTGCGACTATTGTGAATATTAGTGGCCGAGGACAACAAAGCCGGCTGCTAGGGAGTGGAATCACTATTCTCTATACGTACGTAAGAACGATATTGAGATTTATTATCTTTATGCTATAAAATAAATGTACGACGGAATGCGATCACGACACGATACGAGATCATGCGGATCTAATGCGATCACGACACGATACGAGAACATGCGGATCTATCGAGGTCATGCGGACCTAATGCGATCACGACACGATACGAGATCATGCGGATCTATCGAGGTCATGCGGACCTAATGCGATCACGACACGATACGAGATCATGCTGATCTATCAAGGTCATGCGGTCCTTGCGTTGCGATACACTACTAGTTAGTGTGAGGCCTCGAGGGTCTCGGGATCATGCGGATCCCTACAGGGTCATGCGGACCTTGCGTTGCGATACACTACTAGTTAGTGTGAGGTCTCGAGGGTCTCGGGGATCATGCGGATCCCCACCAGGTCATGCGGACCTTGCGTTGCAATACGCTTCACGCTAGTGTGAGGCCTCGAGGGTCTCGGGATTATGCGGATCTCTTGCGGTAACGATACGAGGACATTCGGACCTGTTGTGAAGGCAGTGGTGATCATATGGATCTCTAGCGATAGTGATGCGAGGACGTGCGGGATATATTTGTTTTGTTTATAAGGTTGTGCGCGATTCTTTGCGACATCGAAGGCCTTAGTACTGTTAGCGAATGTTTGCGGTGGATGTGATTCGACAAAATTTGATTTATTTGTCAGTCGTTGCGTAGTTATTAACGATACGCTTATATAAGTAATATTAAAGTGTTTATATAATTCATAATTAATTCAACCAATGGTGGCAACCCCGACTTATTTCTACTTATTTCTACTATTCGATGCACATACAGCAAATCTTAATATAAAATATTAATTAACTAATTAATGGACTAAAAAATTATGTAGGTTACTATTTAAAAAAATATAATTTTGTGCTACCGTTTGCGAACTACTGGTTGAATTTTCGATTTGTTATTACCACTTATTACTGATTAGTGATGTTGCAAATTTTCGGAAATTTATTTTTTTGAGAATATAATTCATAAGTCACGTGACATGTTTTCCGCTAATCAACATTCAGAATCTCCCTAATTATATGTCTATCACAGCAATGATAAAAAAAACCATAGAAATTATCACCTTATTTATATTCATTACTAAGGGATTTGTTTTTTTTATTTGATACTGAGAGTTAATTTTGAGTATAAAACTGTGCGATAATTATTGGGTTGATATCAACAACGATGAAAATAATAATAATACATTAACCATGTTGTAATACAATGTATTAAAAGTTAGGTTAGCAGCACACACAATGTGTCACAAAAATTCATTATATTCTCTCATTAAATATAAGCTCGTGATATGATTAATAATAGAAAATATTGCTCGTGAAACCGAAGCAACTCGGTTTCACCCGAGAATATCATCGATGATAATCATATCACTTGTTACATTACGTATGAAAGTTTCACTGAAAATTTTATTGGAAGTCTCACAAAATGTTTCACTATGAATTTCAATGAAAGTTTCATAAAAATTTTCATCGAAAGTTTCATTTAAATTTCAAGAAATTTAATATTTGTTAGTTGAATGTGAAATATTTGCATCTTAAATTAACTAATTTGAAAATAAATAAGAAAAACAAAAGCTTCAAAACAATAAAAATTTATTATTCAAAATGTAATAGAAAAATTTAAAAAAATATTAAACTATTTAAAATAGAAAATATCTATCTTATTGTCTTTTGTACTTCTTTCATTGAAATATCGCCAAATTCTACGTTTAACTTTCACCATACTGAATCCTGAATTTTATATTCGAGAAATATAAAAGTTTTGGTATGTAGATTAACCAAACATAACTTGCACGTAGAGAAGTGCAGGCGCACAAATCTATTGCAGAGAGTTGGGCGGCGCATGCGCAGTGTAGCTTATGAAAGTTTCACTCGAAGTTTCATGACATTAAAGGCTTGAAACTTTCATTTTTGAAATTTTTCAATTGAATCTTTCAATATGAAACTCGCAAATGGCACATCACTATTACTGATAGACCATAACTCTTAATGACAACGTCAATAACGTAAGATTATTGTTTTTCAGAAAGATACATTCAATAGTAAAATTTTCTGTCTCTGCGCAATTTGTGATATCTGTAACGATTTAGACAGAAGAAAATCAAATGTAAGTGACTGCACCGTGTAATTTTAAAATAAATTTTATCTAGCAGTCTATCCAAATGTCAAACAACGAATTTTTAATGACAGTAACAATTATTTATGAGTTGTCAATCTCCTCAAGTTGTTTAGGAGTAAGCTAACATTCTTTAATCGTTTTATTATAATATTGGCAGTAAAATACTTAGGCCGAATAAAGGGATATATTACTAAATTTACCGGTTTCAGGATATTATTCCATTGTTTACATGTACAAAGGTAAGCTGGTAACTAGGTAATACCTGTATCTGTAAGGTAATATTATTACCACACTGACATGTCAACATCAGTCTACAAAATGAAAATAAAATAAAATGAAAATATAATACTCTTCATTAATACAACATACAGGTAACGTTAGTGTATCATCCGGAACACAGTTTAATTTATTCTAAAATAATAAACATAAGGAATAAATCACAAAGTTTTAATAATTGCCATATGTCAAAATAATTATTCTGTTAATCATAGCATTCTGAAAGTAGCATTAAGAGAGAATTTCAAAAAATAATATTTATTAATAGTCTTCATTTCTGAAACCGATGAACTATTGAACAAACCACGAATGTTAAGAAGCATAACAAACCTTAGATGTCTTGAAATCCTCGCTCTACGAGCTCGGATTTCAAACCGACGTCTGCGGCAGTTATGATATTCATAGTTATTAGTATAGAGCAAAGACATTTTTGACAACCCATAAACAATATTATCACTGTCATTAAAAATTCGTTGTTTGACATTTGGATAGAATGGTAGATTAAAGTTTTTTAAAAAATTACACGAACTAATGGGTCGATTCTGTTCACATCTGTAATTCTTACAGATCTGTAAATTTGTAAATAATGGAAAAAATCGCAACGAAAACTGCCCTCTTATGTATATTTTATATTAATCGCCGCCTTGGTGGTCATGTGGATTGAGGCAGCGCACAACGCTCGAAGCGATCATCACCGCTCGATCCTGAGGTCGTGGGTTCGATTCCCACCAGGTGCTTGGATGTTTGTGAGTGTTTTCAAATACATTATATTCTTATAAAATGTAAATGTAATATGGTAAATAATAAAGTATTTGAATAGGGCTATAACACATTGGTGTTCAAAAGCCGACAAAATATTATTATTATTTATATTAATCAATAAAAATAGATGCGTTTTTGTCAGGTTTTTACAGATTTACAGATCTGTAAGACTTACAGATGTGAACAGAATCGACCCATAATATTCTAATTTCTTCTGTCTAAATCGTTATAGATATCATAACTTACGAGAAAGAGAGAAAAGTTTACTATTGAACGTATCTTTCTGAAAAACAATAATCTTACGTTATTGACGTTGCCATTAAAAAGGTTTGGTCTAATCATGGTCGTAACACCAAGTTTCATACACTAGTGGCTCACTAACAATAACAAATACCATCTTAAAAGATGAACTATATCCATATGGATTACCAAACCAAATTTTATTCAATTCAAACAAAGCGTTTCGTTACTATAAGCAAAATTATTTTTTTACAAGTAGGTACTTTGAAGCAGAATATTGGCTAAACGGTGCAAGATTAGCTAAATCGTCTTATTTTGGGCTCAGGAATCTGTGGTAAAGCCATGTGCCTCTATTTCCAAGATATCCTGTATAACATTTGTCTCTAAAGTCATTAGACGCCCAAAAAAGGAAACACCTGTATATGAAGGCAAAAGTTATAGATTTATGAATAACGTTTAAAACCTGTGAAGAAGCGAAGTAAAAGCAGAAAACAGTACGCGTACGAGTGCATTGCGAAAGAGCGTCATATATGTATGTACAGACGCGAGAAAAGTTTGTACATAATTGAAAAAGTTTTTTGTTCAAAGCATTCTGAAATAGTTGATCGATTCTAGCATTTTTTATTTTTTGTTGAAGTACATTTATGTTATAAGATTTTTATTTTCAAATGCCACACGATAAAATCTTGTACAAACCCCGCAGAAGATAAAGCCGACTGTGGATTGCGTATAGTACCCATTAAAACTTTCTCAAATCTAAATCATATTATACTCGTACTTGTACTCATAGTTCAAAGGGGTCAAAGTCAAACTTTGTACGGCAGTACATAACTAAGTATACTAGTTTAAACTTACCGAATCCGAATATATACAATTGTTTGGTCAATATTAACATCGTAACTTCAGTCTGTACTTATGATTATTTTGTGGTCTAACAAAGACATCATTAAACTTTATTGAAAAATTAAAAGTAAATCGTTAATTTCCAATTCTTAGAATTTTAAAACAAGTTTAAAACCTTTAACTGGATATGTGAGGTGGTTACAACACTCCACGATTTGAGTTTTAAATAATTCTGGCATGCAATTATACCTTGTTCCACCTTACCAATTCAGTATTGTAGAGAATAGGGCATAGATTTGATCTCTCTGATTGGCTGAAATTGGAGACAAGACACAAGTTTAGCCATTGTAATTTCGGCTACTTAAAACTGATGCTTTTGTGAGCTCCAACTGCTGAGTTGGTTAAATGGAACAAAGTATAGCTGCTGCGCCATGTCATGGCCCAATTTACACCGATATCTTGGTAAGATGACCAAATACTAAATTATAACTACGAGCCCTAACAACTGTTCGGACACTCTGTGATTTATTATAAAAAGCTGTTTACATTAATAATGATATAATTCAATATCAATTGTTGTTACATACATAAGTTTGTAAAGAAGCTATTTTAGGAAAGCAATAATAAATTTATCAACACAAATGACTTATAATCTAATTTGTAACAAAACACTTCAATATTACCTGACAACTATATGTTCGGACACGAAGTATTTGATATATTAGGCGATTTTTGGCGAGCAAAATATTTGCTTATGGTTACTGTTCGCATACGAACTATGCATTTTCGCGACACATTATTCGCTCAAAATGGCTGAAGTAATGACGTCACATCCTGTGAAATGTTTGCTATCAGAGCGAACTTGTCGCCTAGCAGAGTTGCTGGTTACGGTTGCGGTCGCGGAACTGGCGCATGCGTATACGTTGTTTGACTTGTTTTGTATACAGCTACAGCTGTTTTATATATGTATGGTTTCAATGCTTCTTGTTCATGTAATGATTTTGTGATTTCCAGTGCCACATTTGAATCAAAAAATTCATCTTGCAGCAAAAATCCAAGTACACAAGCCACTGATGTATCCATTTGAAAATTTCAACAAGTACAATGTAATAAAATTATCCTAAAGACTAAACAAATTACCAATTATCTTGATTTATAATAATTAAACAAATAGATAATTACGAAAAATACACTTACAGTAAATAGTCCGGCAATAAAATTTTTGTGGTTATATCTATAAAATGACAGATGGATTTGAGCGAACACCGAATACCGAATATTACGTTTTCGCGACTGGAATAAATGATGACGCAATATGACGTCATTATTGTAACCATAAGCGAACATATAATGGAAACAGTTTGCATTAGTTCGGATCGCGAAAAATCGCCTATTGTGACATGGATTGCCCGCTGTCGCAGCTGCGCCGCGAGCGAGTGTCTATTTATAGCGATGGCGCAATCGCGCTAGCAGCCAGGCTACGTAGGCAAACAGGTCGCGACGTGTTTAATTATTTCCGGTCGCCTGAACCTTTTGTGTTCATTAAGTCGAACGTTCTAGGGCTTTTCTAGAAAATAATGGCAGCTGTATATAAGGGACGTAGCTATGCTCGAGAGACACAGTTAGTTACATACAGAGTCATGGAGGTATTGACATGGAGTGTTAGAGAGTAAAGTGTTAGGAGAAGCACAACAGTATCGTAGTGAGCGTATGCAGTTGGTGTCGAGTAGGTACTCGGGAAGTTACTGGCAAATTGGGATAGCTGTGGATGTGAATACTCGATAGTGTTGAAGAGTATTGGGAAGCTAGGTATACGGGGACAGTAACGACAAGTGGAAGTGAATACTCGGCAGTGGTGTTGAAGAATTGTGGCATACGGAAAGTCGGTGATACTGAGACTGTGGAAGAGAGTTACATAAATAGACAGACAGTGAGGTGAAAGGTGTGACTTCTGTCCGAGCAGTTGAATATACAGACGCTGTTGAGTCAGTTGAGTATATAGTCGCTGTGGAGGTTGGTAGGCGGACAGTTGAACATGATATAAGTATATAGTGATATAAATATAGCGATATAAATATCGCGTAAACAGTCTACAAGAGTCTGCAACAGACCGGCAGTCTAAGATTGGAACGCGTAGTGAAATAAATAATTAGTATTATCGTGGAAATAAATAGTAGTGTTAATTGGTTAAATAAGTATTATCTAGTTAATTATAGTTTTAGTCTTAATTAGTTTTTAATCATTGTCTAATATTTACACTTCACCCAAATAAATAAAAACGTTACTATATAAACACACTAGACTGCAAAATAAATCAATTAGTGGGCAGTTGAAGACACTGTCAATGTAATTTGTCACTTATTAGCTTATTGTTATAATTTTAACGTAATATTTATAAATAAATAAACTCGAGGTGGAGAGACATTTCTTGAAAGTTACTGCTGAAAACCACGATATGACTAAGTCTATTGTTGGAGATATTTTAGAAAAATATAAAAATAACTAGGCAGCATTAATATTGGTGGGAAAAGTCCTGGGCGATCCAAAGTAGTAACCATGAAAAGAGTAGCGTCTTCTCGTCAAAATATGTAAAAGTGGGAGTCGATCCATTGTACGAGACATTATCGCTCGTTGGAATAAAGAAGTAGGCTTAAATATTTCCCGTGAATGTTGTAGGAAGTGGATTTACAAGCTTGGACTTAGTTTTTATTAGGTAACGTGTAAGGTGATTATTTATACTTTAATTTTATTTCTGATGGTGAGTTTCTCTAGGCCGAAGAAAAAAGCCTAAAAAAGAAACGGCTGGCTTGGGCAAAAGCAAGGGCTACCTAGAAAATAGAAGACTGAGATAATATTATTTTTTGGGATGAGTCCAAGTTTGATTTCTATATGGAAGATTATCGCAGACGAGTTATAAAATCTAAAACCGTGGCATGTCATAAAAATTGCAAGAAACATACATATCACAATGAGTAATGGTTTGGGGCTGTATGTCAGCAAAGGGACTTGGAAAACTATACTTCAGAGATGGAACCGTCAGTACTGAGAAATATCAAAGAATTTTGGAAACAAACTTGTTGCCTTGCATCCAAGAATTGAATTCAGGAAACAATTTTATTTTTCAGTAAGATGGCGCTTCTTCTCACACTACCATAACAATTAAAAAAATGATCTGAAAATCATGATATTCATGTACTAGATTAGTCTTCAAGCAGTCTTGACCTTAATATTATTGAAATAGTATGACATAAGCTGAAACAGTGCCTGAGGAACGATTTAAATTCCTGAATTTCCAGTAAAACTACTAACTATGGGATACATATTTTCATCTGATGAATGTCAAAAGCTTGTTTTTAATATGGCTTTAAGAACTCAGATAACCCTAAAAGCAAACAAATGTGTTATATTTATTAAATTGCTGAAAAACTGTTGATGTCCGAACATATAGTTGTCAGTTGATTTTTAAGTTTTTTTAAAAAAATTAGATTACAATTTAATTGTGTTTATAACTTTATTATTTCTTTTCTAAATAGCTTCATTATATATTTATCTTTAGATATACGTACCAAAAATTGATATTGATTACTGTCATTATTAATATAAACGGCTTTTTATAATAAACCACCGAGTGTCCGAACATATAGTTGTTGGTGCTCATATATTACTACTAAATAGTTTAGTACGCTTCGTGTACACTCTGATACACCAGACTAGTTAAGTACGTTTCGAAACTAGTACCTAACATAACCAAAGTAATTAGCCTAACTACATTTTCCGCTTATTGGCAAAAAAACTGAACTATAGATGGCAGACCGGACTGTAGCAAGATGGCGGAGGAATAAGGAGAGTTCTCTCATTCCTTATTGCTGGCAATAAGCATTTCAAAGTGCAAAGTATTTAATATGGAGAAAATTAATATAAAGTTGTTATATTTTTGAATACATTGCTTCTGCACGTCCGATAAAGGAAGACGAAGCAGTTTTTAAGGCTGTACATGTATTGCTTTGTGGAATGAAAGATTATGGACCAGGTACAATACTGGGAACTTATTTAAAAACCAGTCATTTGAGTGGAGATCCTCATGTGATTGAAATTTTATTAAATGAGAATGTAAATTACTGGAAAGCAAATTTAGTTGTACAGCAGAATTGGGATGCAAATGCAAACATATTTTTGCAGTTTTGTTGCATATAAACAGGATAGTAAAAATCAAAACTCCATTTATTGGTTTACAATAAAAGTTATCATTATTACTATGCTATTAATTTATTTGTTTATGGGTTTGTGTATTACAGAGAAGCAGGAATAGAAAAATTAAGTTGTACAGATTTGGTACAAGTAAGGGGAAAACTTATTAAAAAGGATGATACACAATATAGTTTGCTATAAAATTAGAAGAATTTTGGGATCCAATTTAAAAAAGAAAAAAATAAAACCGATTGGAGACGTCAAAACTATAAGGGAATAAAATTTTAAGATCATATTTTGTCACTTGGGATATAGTGTAAAATTACACTTTTTGACTTGTAATTATTTGCACTGAGCAGTATCTTTAGCATTTACTGATCATTATTTAAACCTAAAAATGTAGTATACACTATATATCCCACTTTATTTTACAACACATATAAAATAAACCTGTTTAAAATTACATACGTTTCAATGTATGCTATCAACGTTTCCTTATTCCTCTAGTTCACAAATCTGCCACCAGACGTCACCCACTTTGAATTTTTTCGCCAATAATCTTATAAACATATGAAGACTAGTTTGCCAAGTAACGCATGTGTGTTTTTGTTTGTGGAGTGTAGACAAGTTAGGATACATGAATTGCTTGTATTATATGGGGTCTCGTGGCCGCGTGCCTGAATGACAGGTTGTGAATCTGCGGGTTCGATCCCGACTGACGCCAAATATTTCCAATTTTAAATGGCACAAAATTGATCCCTGTGTTGCACTCTCCAAGCCAGTAATGATTGCTCATGAGGTGACCCCCAGTAAGCGCCCGCTCGGTGCAAAATATTTTATCATTACCGATATCTGTGTACAAAGCAGATTGACACATTTAGCAATAGGTAATAGGCCGTGATGATATATTTATTTATTTGTATTATGTACAATGTAATTAAAGTAAATTATTTTACATAAAAATAATTTATATACAAATCTCAATAAGTTAGGTTAATTTAAAAATTCTAAAAAATGGCGATATTTCTTACCAAATTATAAACAAATGAAACTTGACCTTGCAAAAAAATTTACGGTGTAAACACACAATAACTCAATTTTTGATTTGGTTCTTTGGTTAAGATATGGTTAAATCACAATATATAGTATCACGATATAAACCTGGTCAGTATCTATCTTTCAATTAAAGATTATACTATTATGCCAGTGTGCCCAAAACCAGACCACCAGCTATACCTACTGTTTTCTGGCGGAAGTGAAATTAGTAAGCTATAGGGTGCTGTGAATATTCTAGATTAGTGATGTGCCGCCAAAAAATTCCCGCCGGGAATTTGTTTTTTTTCCGGGAAAATTCCCGGATATTCCTTCAACCGCGATTTTTGGGAAGAAATTATGTTTCTGTTTTCCCGGATCTTTTTTAAATATCCCGTGAATATAATTTTTGCAAATTTCCTATAAACCTTAAAAGGTTTTGGCCTTAATGCAAGTTGTTATAAATAATTATTAAATAATGTAACATTGTTCATTTTTTGAATAATTTAAATTTCCTTTAAAATAAATTGTTATTCTGGTTAATTTTTTTAAGTAAATATAAATACTTGTGAAATTTCGTACGAAGCTTTTGAATTACTCATTTAAGGTTTTATGAATATTGCACCTTTACTTTATATAAGAAGTATGAAAATATATAATAAACATTTAAAATATGGGGAGTATTTTTTATTAGTTCTTACAGAGTCGCTCTACTCGTATGTATGGCCGATATATATATTGATACGAGTATATTTCCCGAAGGATATTTTCCTGGAAATTCCTCGGGAAATTTCTAAAAAATATTCCAGGAAAATTTCTAGGAATATTCCCGTCTTTAAATTTTTTAATCAGTGGTTTAAACATAAAGTTAAATTTACTGTTGTTTTCCAAATATAAGATTTCTATTTAGAAATACTACTTTTATTTAAATAAAACAATTTCATTAAAAAAAGTTACACAGCAAATAAATTAAACTAATTTTTTTGATCAAAAAATATTTTTCATCAGACCGCCATTGACTTGTTATAGTCTAATTTGTAAATATGAAAACAAATATGCATTCCATTTAAAAAAATTGTAGTTTGTGCCATATCTTGAAAATTTACCAATACAAAAAATATTATTTATACCCCACTGGATAGACAATATAATATTGTAACATTTTTATTTGAAACATTTTTCTCGATAACTGGTAGTTTAGGAGTTATTTTAAAAAGAAAAAAAATAACCAAAATTATCTAGTCACCTATGCATATTTTCGCAAAAACAAATACATAACTAAAATGGCCTTCTAATATGGCAACTTTCGTCCCATTACAACCAAGTCGTAGCACTTACAGTTTCCAAGGTACCAATGGTGGCCCAGATAAAAAAAAACACCCGATATACATATACGAGTATATATATATATATATATATATATATATATATATATATATATATATATATATATATATATATATATATATATATATATATATATACGTGTATTGTATATTCTTTACTTTAGTGATGCCGCGAGACGAGAAACGGCGAGAATCAATCCACTCTCGTCTCGTCTCGAAATTTCGAGACGAGATTACTCTGTATCTCGTCTCGTCATAATTTTTCTTGCCTTCTCTCGATGTCGACTCGAGAGTCTCGAATTTCTCGAATTTATAATTAGCAAAGAAATGAGTACCACTAATTAAAACTGATTATTTTACTGTCTGGTATTTAAATGGTTAGGTATAAAAAATACGCAATATCATGGACTTATTAACCGTTGCTGGGCGTGTCAATCTGTTTTGTATGCAGATATTGGTAATTATATTTATATGTATATTAGTATAGTGCGGGCACTTGAAGCTGGTGTGAAGAGTACACCATAGGTATCACTTTTGTTTTTTTTTTTGCTAAAATTCAAATTACTTTAAAACGAATAAGTAAATATGAATGTAAATGAAGATACAATTCAAATATTTATAAATACCGATGAATATTTTGTTCTTTTATAGGTACTTATATTTTAATTGGAAAATATTTTAAAAAAGTATATTCGAGATCTCGACTTTCCACTCTCGTCTCGAACAAATCTCGAGGGCATTACTCTCGTCTCGTCTTGAATTGTCGAGACGAGAATAAGGTTAATCTCGTCTCGAAAACTCGAGAAATTCGAGACGAGATCTCGAAAATGCTACATCTCGCGCAGAGCCGTAACTAGGGTTTTGAGCACCAGTGGCAGAATATTTATTTGCGCCCTACATATCAAGAAAATAAAAACAAAATAAACTTCTGATGAGCGGTTTGCAAGTTACCAACAACTTAAATTTACATGAACATTTTCTAACATTTAGCACATCTGCAAATCGGCTTCATATTTTCATCAAAAAATTTGACACGATTATAGATAAACAACATTACGTATTTAATACGTGTCGAAATTCAGATTAAATGAGATCTAAACCGATTTGCAGATGTTTGGGACTTTCATATAAGTTTAAGTTGCTAGTAGTAACTCGCGAACCGCTCATCGGCAAAAAATGTCCATACTCTGTTCCATTTAAGCCATTCAGCAGATGGCACATTCAGCCTCAGTTTTAAGTAGCCGAAATTACATTGGGTAAACTTGTTTCTTGTCTCCAATTTTAGCCAATCGGAGAGGTCAAAACTATTCCCTATTCTCGACAATGCTGAATGGCTAAAATGGAACAAGGTGTAAAACATGACATGAAGGAGAATTTCATTCTGAATTCAAATTTTCAAACCGCGTAATCGTATCTTTAATCGGGTCAGGGTTGTGGATGAATATGTAGGAAAGAGCTAAAAAAATAATTCAAAAATCATCAATAATAAACTGTTATAGTAAAAAAAAGTACGTTGGGTAAACGTCTCTCTTGTCTCCAATTTCAGCCAATCAGAGAATTCAAAACTATGCCCAATTCTTTAACTGAATGGCTTAAATGGAAGAAGATATATACTAAGTACTAAATGCCTAATATTGTTTAGTTTTTGAGTAATTTAAATTTCTATCATATATTGCTATTCTGGTTAACTATTTTTTAACATAATTTTTTGAGAGTTCATCCTTGTCAAAAAATGTAAGAACGCTTTTATATACAGGAAATTACGAGCTTTAACTTCTATTTTTGAAAAATTTTGAAACGGGCCACTGTTTTCAAGAAATGGCCAAAATCTCATTTTTTGCACTTTTGAACCAAGATGGCGGCAAAATCCGGGGTCGCTAGAGGGTGCAAAATTATTATGTCTTTCTGGAGGTCCCAGTAAAATGAATAAAATTCACGCCAGCTCACCAATTATTTCCACAATAAACACCTTGCCAACTGGTTTATCTGTAGATAATTATTTGTCAAATTTAGAATATAGATTTTAGAAATATTTGATCTAAAACCATATAAATGATTAAAATTTTGCGCCCTAAGAATTTTGCGCCCGTGGCGTGCGCCACCTTTGCCACGCCCTAGTTACGGCACTGATCTCGCGGCATCACTACTTTACTTGGTAAGTCCATAACGTTTCACCGACATATTTACTTTCGTAAATTTCAGGTTATCTTTAAATATCACTTACACGTTTAGAACCTAGTGCGAAAATCAAAATGGCCGTTGATGAAACGCATACGTTACTGGGCGAGGAATGAGGCGGCGAAAATCAGCCACGTTTTGAGCAATATCATTTTTAATTGCAATGGTTTCGTTTTCTATTAAAGATCGATTTGAGAAAAAATAACAAAATTTGGGTCTATTATTTTGCATTACTCTGTCTATTAGAGTTAAAAATGAAAAATCTTGCATGTCCTCGTGGTGTAGGTTTAGAATTTTTTTTTATCTACGGATTATTAAAATACCTATAATATTTAAACCTTTAATGAAATATTAAATATTTATATTCCATAATTATAATAATATATAATTAAAATTTATATTAAATATTATGAATATGTAACGGTAATAACCTGGGTAATAACCATAAATGAAAATTCATATGAATAATGGAAAATAAACATCGAGAATATTAAATAACATAATTTGAACAGCTTTGTAAAACTGAATGTTTAAACTCTGGCCGCAGAGTGGTCGATATTGATATTAGATTGTTAGACGTTGACTCGTACTCGGGGGTCGATGAAAAAAAGTCAACACATTCACTGTCTACGCAAAAAGCTTCTGTCGAATTCCACGCGATCGAAATCCCACCCGGTCGAAATCCCACGCGGTCGAAATCCCACGCGGTCGAAATCCCACGCGGTCGAAATCCCATGCGGTCGAAATCCCAATCGCTCGAAATGTATCCCCACCACTTTGTCCGTTTTACAGAAATTCAAATATTTCTACGCCGTCGAATCCCACCCGGTCGAAATGTTACACGATACAAATCCCTCGCTCCCGTACCGCTCTCTTTATCGCTCATATTGCATTCTAGCAATCTATGCTTCGTGGTAGTTCCGCGTAAAAGATAATATATTAAAAAAAAATTAAAACATATTATATTATTATACAACAAACTATTCAATGAATGAAGCAGGAAAAGAATTTACCTTTCGACCGCGCGGAACGTACTCGTTTAAATATAATTTTAAACTTACAAAAACTGAATATGTTTTCTTATTTATTGTGCCAAAAGTAAAGGGTCTCGGAAGGAGATAAATTTGGACCAGAAGATTACCCTTTAAACGCTGGTCGGACTATTATCACCCGTCGTTTGGTCCACAGTTTTTGTAGTCTTTCGGCGTCAGATTACATTTGAAATCATAAAAAATTATGGCACGAAAATTTTCACGCGAAATTTCCTTTATTTTCGCAAAATTAAGTACGAATTGATAATGGACCTTTCCAATTTAAAGAGATAGAAGATATGCGCAATGGGGATCTGCGCATAGTAAGAACAACTGAGATCTATGACGTTTGATTCTAAAACATTTAGACGTAAAATGTAAGATAACTTTAAAAAATCTTATCGAAATAAGTTACAAAAGCTTTTATTGAAGGTAAAATGTCTAACGATGCAAATTTTTACTGAGAATACAGGTATTTTAATGACTGCAATATTTTTGACGTTTCGTTTGACAGCCCAACTGGCAGTTGTTCGCGCCATTTTCTTACTATTTGCAGCGATAGAAAGAGATAGCCCTTAAATTGGAAAGGTCCATTGACTCGTAAGTGAAAAATATTACATTTTATGAATATGACAGTAGAAAATCGCTGTCTCTGCTAGAACTATACTTCATTTCATGGTAGAAAATATTAGATGGCGCTTGAGAGCCGACCGTTTTTACATGCATTAAATAAGTAAATAATTTAAATTCGTAAAACTTGTCAATAATAACGTCCAAGACCTGAATATTAAAAATTACAACAAAACATTGTTAAACATCGCTTAATTTTGTAGATTTTATTTAATAACTGACAAGTGATATTTTTTTCGTTTTTGTGAACTAGGTTTGCATCCTGACCAAAGGACAGAATTTATATCTCTATCTAAACCAACGCTATTTTCTTGCATGAAATAGAGTATACTTTACTTTATCGGTTTTAACTATAGAGTGATGGGAAGATAGGTGCAGTATATCTTGTTTTTTACTGAAGAATACCTCGATATTATCCAAACAAGTTCAAACTGTACCTCTCTTCCCAGCACTCTATGTTTGTGCCAAAATGGTACCAGAGAACCTCAGTCAAAGACAGAAAGCTGTCCGGGAAAAGATTTGGTGTGAGGTTGACTCTACAGAATCTGACTTGCTGAAAAAGATAATTAGATGAAACTTAGATTTTCCAGTACTATCCGGAACCCACGAGGCAATCAATGCAATGGAAAACTCCCACGTGACTGGGAATATAAACGGAAAATCGGTTTTCTTAGGTACCATGAGAAAGAGAGCGAAGGGACTTGATTCCTCGAAGGATTCTACAATAAGTTGGTGGCAGAGTTACAATGATATATGTTACCTTCAATATGTACAGGATGTCTCATTTGTGATGTTTTTTTAAGGTATCTCGGGTAATATTAACGATAGAGCAAAACAATTTGCACATTCCAGGGTCAACTTTTCGAGAAAAGTTTAACAGTCACCACAGGAATTTCCGATCTTCTTTTGTTTCTGAACTACAGGCAAAAACTCGTTTTTCGCTCATTTTGAAAATAACTCATATCTTATTAATTATAATAGTTAGAGAAAAATTGTTTTAACAAATTTTCAGCTGTTTTTTAGGTAAAATAAAATGGCGTAAATAGATTTTTTGAAAACTTAATAATTCTCGAGATATCACACAAACTTAAGTTTTTTTAATTGGGAACCTATATTAAAAATAGCCTCGTCGGTTTGCTTATTTCATAAGCTTTTCAATGATATATAACAAGTCTACATTCTTTTGTTTTAAACATACATAAAAGATAAATTATTAATTTATTGGGGTGAAAAAAATTAAAAAGTATTAAGAAACAAATGAAAAAATCAATTAAAAATCATCATTTGTTTATTTTGATTCTATAATTATTAATCATGTTCTCAAAATTATTCTTAACTAATTATTTTTGGGTTAGTTAAATTATTATTTATCGACGTTATAGTTGGCTTTGAAAAAATGAGTAAAACTGAAACAAATATTAGAAATAAACAATTGATGATTTTTAATTTACTTCTTTCTTTTGATTCTTAATAATTTTAAGTTTTTTCACCCTAAAAAATTAATAATTTATCTTATATTCATGTTTAATATTAACGAATGTTGACTTGTTATATATCATTGAAAAGCTTATGAAATAAGCAAAACGATGAGACTATTTCCAATATAGGTTCCCATTTAAAAATCATAAGTTTGTGTTATATCTCGAGAATTACTAAGTTTTCAAAAAATCTAATTACGCCAATTTATTCTACCTAAAAAACAGTTGAAAGTTTGTTAAAACAATTTTTCTCTTACTATCATAATAAATAAGATATGAGATATTTTCGAAATGAGCGAAAAACGAGTTTTTGCCTGTAGCTCAGAAACAAAAGGAGATCGAAATTCCATGTGTTGATGACTATTAAACTTTTCTCGAAAAGTTGACCCTGGAATATGCAAACTGGTTTGCTTTATCTTTAATATTACCCGAGATATCTTCAAAAAACATCGAAAATGAGACATTCTGTACACATACTACGAGCACCAACAACTATATGCTCGGACACTCGGTGATTTATTATAAATAACTGTTTATATTAATAATGACTTTATTCTATATGAATTGTTTTTAGGTACATCTAAAGGTAAGTTTGTAAAGAAGCTATTTTAGAAAAATAAATTTCTCAACACAATTAACTTATAATCTACTTTGTCAATATCATCTGATACCTTAATGTTCGGACACCAAGTATTTAATATCATTTAAGTACGATAGACTGCGAAATAAGTCTATTAGTGGGCATGTGAAGAAAGACACTGTCATTGTAATTTGTCATTTACTAGCTTATTGTGATAATTTTGACGCGATAATTTTATATAATTATAACTCGAGGTAGAGCGACATATCTTGAAGGTTAATTAATAAGAAATACTGCTGAAAACCATGACTATGACTAAGTCTAGTGTTGGAGATATTTTATATATATATATATATATATATATATATATATATATAAAAACAAGCAGCATTAAATATGGTGGGAACAGTCACGGGCGATTCAAAGTTGTAATCCTAAAAAGAGTAACGCCTTCTCGTTAAAATATGTAAAAGTGAAAGTTGATCCATAGTATGAGACATTATCGCTCGTTGGAATAAAGAAGTTGGCTTAAATATTTCCCGTGAATGTTGTAGGAAGTTGCTTCACAAGTCTGGACTTATAGTGGGATTCTGAAACCCAGCGTTAATTAACTTCTGGCGTTAACGTGAATTAACTCTGATTTTGACAGCTGTGGTATTCTGAAACTCAGCGTTACTTAACGTTAACGCTGCTAGTTGGCGTTAATTCACGGTGGACATATCGAAACGTTAACAGGGAAAACGGCGGGTTGTCTGTGAGTTTTATGGTCTAAATAGCCCTGATATTTTTCATGTACTGCTATATGTACTTCTAAGAAGTATATTTTATTAACAGTGAGTATAGTTATTCATGTTATATATAATTGTTTATTATTTATAAGTAATATATTGTTAACATAACCTTGTAATATACATATTTTTTTAGCATTACAGTGTTCAAATCACAAACGAGTCCGCAAGAATATGAAAAATTAGAATTCAATACAATAATGTACCTAACATCATAGAAAATGACTGATGTATATAAGTACTAAAAAGTGAAGTGCAATTTTGTGTTGGTTTCAAGAATGTAAAGTATTTTGATTTTTATATTGCACGAGTATTACAACAAAAAATACTTTCCAGGAAAGTGATATTTGATTATTAATTCCATGAAGAAATTCTGATTAACAAACAAAATTGTGTTTGATTACAACAAAGAATACCTATACTGATTATAACAATGTAACATAGGAAAAAATACAGAAAATTATTGATGTGTTAGAAAAGTAATTGATTACTGGTACCTATACTAAAATTAGTAAATGTTTATAAATAGAACAAATATTTTAAAATATTTTTTTCTTCGCCAGTTATTGGAAATCTTACTCGTAGTCAGTAGGTGCTTAATTTTCCATTGCACAGTAACTTCTTTCATAAATCTTCTAACATCTAACTGCATACTGGCTAAGGCTAATATTATTGATATTATAAACAATTCCACAAGTCTCCATTCTTATAGGTATACTCTTTATAGGTAAATTAACACGTGTGTTTTTATTATCTATTTTTGTAAAATACTTCTAGCTACTTTAATCGCCTTTTATAAACATATGTAAATAAATAGAAATATATTTTAGCACATAATACCTACACGCAGTAAATATTTTCGTTTATTTGACGTTTGACACACAGGCTTTTTATTGGTTGAAAATTTTAAAAGGGAAAGATCACATGAATGTGTTTGACGTGAATTAACGCTGGCGTTTTTAACGATCTACTTTCACGCCAGTGTTTCAGAATACCGATTTAACGCTGAAACGTGAACGTTACTATCGTTACTTAACGCCGGACGTTATTTAACGCCGGTTTCAGAATCCCACTATTAGTTTTCATAAGGTAAAATGATGTTATTTATACTTTAATTTGATTTCTGCTGGTGACTATCTCTAAGCCAAAGAAAAAGCATTACATACGACTAAAATAGAAACGGCTGGCGTGGGCAAAGGCAAGGGCTATGTGGACAATAGAAGACTGGATTAATATTATTTTCAGGGATGAGTCCAATAAAAACTAAAACCGCGGCATGTCATAAAGATTGCAAGAAACATACAATTAAATATCGTAATGAGTAATGGTTTGGGGCTGTACGTCAGCAAACGGACTTGGAAAACTATACTACATAGATGGAACCGTCAATACTGAGAAATATCAAATTTGTTGCTTTCCATCGAAGAATTGGATTCAGGAATACAATTTTATTTTGCGCTTTTTCTCATACTACCACAACTATTAAAAAATGATTTGAAAATCATGATATTAATGTACTAGATTAGTCTTAAAGCAGTCTTGACCTCAATATTATTGAAACAATATCACATAAGCTGAAACAGTGTCTGAGGAACAATCCACAATGCACAATTCCAGAATTCCGGGTAAAACTTTTAGATATATGGGATACATTTGCATTCGATGAATGCCAAAAGCTTATTTTTAATATGCTTTTAAGAAATCAGGCAGTCATAAAAGCAAAAGGATGTGTTATCCTTATTAAATTGCTGAAAAACTGTTGGTTAGGTTAATTTATGATTTCTTTTATAATCTGCTTCAATACAAATCTATCTTTAGATATATAAATAAATGAATATTATATATATATATATATATATATATATATATATATATATATATATATATATATATATATATAACAACAATTGATATAGAATAATGTCATTATTACTATAAACGGATATTTATACCGTGTATCCGAACATATAGTTGTTGGTGCTCGTATAAATTCTGAAAACAATATACTTGACCAATTTAATCTTTATTACAAAATGGAAATTGTAGTCAAAAAATCTGATTCAATCTTGTGGTGGTATATTGCATGGTATAAAGATCAAAAACATTTCCTGCTATAGGCAGCTTTTTATATTAATTTTAATTTAAAAAAACAATGATTATTTTGTTTTAGAGAAAAACGTCTACAATTTCTCTCTTTTAACATCTAAAATATATATCCGGAAAATGGTAGTTCTGGTTTTTAAGCAGTTGGAAAGAGTCATAAGGCTTGGGCAGTGAAAGTGTTATCCTATCTCCCTTCAATATTTCGTATAGGAGTGTATACTTTGTAGAAGTGGGATACTTGCCGATCCAGCCCACTGCCGTGTTCGTCTCCCGCGTTGCGATTTTTATTGCATTTTCTCGAGATTAAAATTTTAAATGTCATTTCTATTTTCAGAAATATGCAATAGACGATGATTCTATTTTGTTTCATTTGAAAATATAATATGTTATTTTGTTAAAATATAAAGTTATTACAATGCATATATACAAAAAACATAACACTGTTCAGTCAGCGTTAATATCATGTATACAAAAAGAATAATCTGTACAAACATACATGCAAACATACAAACATACAAAACAATTTTAATCAAAATACAATAAAAAGTAAGTAACACAGCATACATATGTTTAAGCAATAAAAGAAACTATTATATAATTTGCAACATTACATTTTGTTATTATTGTATTTTCCGTACTTACGTTGTCGCTGTCTATTTTGTTCTCTTCTTCCGGTAATTCCGTTGGGAACTAGAGAAAAATTCCGTAATTGCAAGCGAAACAGAGAAGAAAATATTAAGAAAATGTAGAAAATTTATTCAAATGTTGCATTCTATTATTAATGTCAAAGATTAATATTAAAAACAGTCTCTAACTCTCTAGACAGTTAAATACGTAAAGAAATTGTATGGATGAAATAAAATTATAAAATGAACACTGTCTCTGGCATAAAAGTGATTGTAGAATACTAACTTGAAATTTATTGCAACAATTAATGCTGAGTATGCTAATTTACTTCATGCTGATTTCAGTAATGCCTAACATAATTTTTACCGTAGTGCATGTTTGCCAGAGATTTTGGCCCGGTCATTAAATTAATGTCTGATATTACCACCAGCGCCGGCCATTTAATTTTACTCAAATTTAGTTTAACGAAAAAAAATATAAAGCCTTAAAACGCATTTATAAATAAAATAGAACACATTTATCATTTAGAAACCAGTGTACCTAAGATCCGGAAAAATTTACCGTGACAGCAATTATTTTTAGCTAAACTTAAAAATTGTAGCTTGAGATAATAAAATAGAAATGTTCAAATTTGTAATATGGTATGACTAGCGAATGAAAGTTGATGATTAAATTATTTTATAGATGTTGTTTCTTTTGAAACTCTAGAGAAGAATAGAATTGTACGAAATATTCAGGTACGAAATTTTTGCATGAACCCATTTAAATACTGGACTAGGAAAGCACAGAAATACATTACTATGTCTGACTGAAAATAGATGGCCGACTAGGGTAACTGAATATAATAACAGGTGTGCGTTTAAAATATTTTGTCTTACTAAAGTATTATATATTGCTAGGAAGCGGTTGCGGTGTATATAAACATATCTATAACAACCGGGGCATTATATGAGGACACAATAGTTCATTATGCCCTCATAATCCGATCATCGTTTATAGACTTTAAATTAGAGATAATATGAACGGTATATAATGAAAATTATTTTTTTATTATTATTATAATTCATCACAATAATAATGATTGATTACAATAATTAATACATTAATTGATTACAACAATTAATATAATAAGAAAACAGCTTTGAAAGCACAACACAGAAATAATTTTTAATTTAATTATAATACTTAAAATTGATTATGAAAAGGGGCTTAAAAAGCAATTTACTTTCATCACACACGAAAATAGCAAGTACGTCGAATTGTAGACTGCAATGTTTCGCATTGGTTTTGTTTTGTACGGATGACGGATCAATAATTTTTTTTGGGGACGATATTTATCCACGTTTGAATTCATTTTTGATATTATTTACCGTCACATGTGACACATTCAAAGCGGTACTAAATCTTTAAAATGTAATAATATTCAGAAATAAGTGCATAAGAAATAAAAAACAGATCTGTCATGTGAAAACGAACCTCAAAATATAATACTTACATATCTACAGACGAGAATAAAGTAATTAAGGAAACATTTATGCGTTTCTCGTTCTTAAAGTATGTAGAAGCATTCAATAGTAATTTGTATTACTAGGCCAAACATAATATAATATCAAAAATTAACAAAACTACCAACAGACAACGAAACACAACTTATCGACGCCAAAGTCACTTTAATTACATGATTGACAGAATGTAATGAATATTCAAATAATTAAAATATTTGGAAATGACACTCGTTACCGCGTTTACAATACCGTTTCTATTTAATTTTTGCCGTTGGTTACATGGAGATAGCACGAACGATAATGAGATAGTAAAAAATTACTTTTTCTATTTTGGTGCTTTAATGTGTACTTTATGAAACCCTTTTGGGTGTCATAAAGTACTTCATTATGACATCCAAATGATTTTCATAAAGTACACATTAAAGAACCGAAATAGAAATTCCTGAACATGAAATAAAGTATTTTTTTAAAAAATGACCAAAATAGAAAAAATTCTATAAAATACACGTTTCATAAGACATTTCAGCGCACTTGTCCTCTTAGAAAACTCGCGGCAAGCCGCTCGTTTCTAAGAAAGACGCGTGCGCTAAAATTATTTCTTTTGAAACTTGTATCTTAATGTACTATTAAGAACGAGACACTGACGCCACAACAACTGTGCGAAGTTCATGACGTACGGTCTCAATTTCAACTTATAGGTACACGTATGTGTAAAAAAGTAACTGATACGCCACTAGACGTATCTATAAGTTGAAATTAAGACCCTACATCATGTACACGTAATGGACTTTGCGTATATGTCGTGACGACAGTGTCTCATTCTTAAAATAATTTTACTTTAGCGAATAAATGTCTCATATATGCCATGTGTGTACGACGATGCTAGATAAAAGTTTAGTAATTCTTGCATCAGAAATTGATGACGTAGGGATCAACTCGGAGATAGGGTGTTATCATCATAGCTTACAGTGCTCAGACCGCTTACAGCTAATCCGATTTGATTGTGCGCGCTGACGACTATGAAGGCGTTAACGACTCGGACCGTTCGTAAGCGCTCTTATTCCTTGTTTGACATTTGTTACAGCGTGTATGATTATACAAGAAAAATAGTATTGTTGGAAACAGTTTCACTCATTTGTGAGAGCGATGATAATGATTCAGAAATGTTTATTGATTATTCGTTTAATTTCAATTAATTAATTAGTTTCTTCTAAAAAAGCTTTACCAACAACTTCTATCCTAACTAACATTTTCGTTGTTTCAGCAAGCAATGGCTTCAAAAACATCAAGCGTGCTTATAGTGCCTACACTGCCCATCATCTTGTGCGTGAACACTGTTAGCTGAAATGTTGACGTCACCTATGACGTCAAATACCTTACAGCGCAAACTTTGGCGTTGAGGTTGAGAATATGATTCGGACCAACTGTTAGCGCGCTGTCGGTACTTAAAGCGTGATTCGGATCGCACGCTGAGTGTAATATTCATTACAAAACAGTTGTTTCAGTGTCACAAAATGTCAATTTATACTCTAGTATTTAGTTATCTCTTTTGTTTTCTACAATGTATCAAAAAATGAAAAATTGGAAAACGTCTTTATCAATCTGGTTTTTCTGATGCCTTTAGAACAAAAGTACGTACTAAACAAAATTTATTGTTGGGCGAATGGTAAAATTTTACGTTTCTTTTTGTTTCCAAAGAAAGGTTAAAGTACGCTTGAAAAAGTAATTTCCGTTCAGGTCTTCCCGAATGAAGACGCACGTTTTATTGGTTCAGTAATTACTGTCAACTAACATAAATTTAGGCATGCTCTTTTGGGCTTTTTCCGTGGATTCGTATCTACAAAATTAAAGTTTATGGCTTCATAATGACACGAATTAAATGTTCACTATTCGAAATTTAATCAAGCAATTGATGTCTTCGGGTACAGACCACAATAAACTTAATTTACATTTGATATTCATCATAAAAATAATAAATGGAAAAGTTGAATAATATTCTCAATTTCATACAGAATGTTATGTAAGTAATGTGCCATAGCTCATGGTATGATAAAGAGAACTTAAAAAATTATAATCTGAAATATATTCCGGGCAATCTGTCAAGTTTAAAAGTTATGGAACTGTAGATTCGACCATTTACGAACCAGCTTCTTAATAAATTAAAATCCAAAAATCAAGTTGTTCCAAAATAGCTATTTGTGTATTAAGAGCGCAAAATGGGACATTGTCGATTGAGAGGTCATTGCCGGGCAATATCGATATGCGCTCGAAACACACACAAGATTTTTTCTACAGTCGCCACAATGGGGTCCTCCACCATAACAAAAAGTTTTTTATATAATTTATTTATTTCAAGTACCTACATTAAATTTATTTTATATTTAATTTTAATTTATCGTTATTTTCCATTCTTCTTGAACTATTGCTTTAATCTAATCTAAGCATTTTATACTTTAGTATTTCTATATGAATGCCCTATTTTATTTTTACAGCAGTGCGGCATTTTGTTTGGTTATGTAATATACCGCCAGAGCAGTTATGTCAGATTGACTTGTGAAGGTTCCCATTAAGAATGTAGACAAGTAACATTTCTCAACATTGTACAGTTAGAAATTTGGACAGCGACCGTTTTTCTACTTTGTCGCGCATGTGCGGCAAAGTGACATTTTGCGTTGACAAAAAAGAGCGCAAATAGCTACTTTGTACACAAGGTGTTCATTTTAAATGGGTCACCATTGTTTGTGTGTGTGTGTGTACGCGTGTGTGCGAGCGCGTGCGTGTGCGTGTGTGTGTGTGTTTGTTTGTGTGTGTGTGTGTGCGTGTGTGTGTGCGCGTGTGCGTTTGTGTTTGTTTGTTTGTTTGTTTGTTTGTTTTGTGTGTGTGTGTGTGTGTGTGTGTGTGTGTGTGTGTGTGTGTGGGTGTGTGTGGGTGTGTGTGGGTGTGTGTGTGTGTGTGTGTGTGTCTGTGTGTGACAAAATGTTATAATGCGATAACTAATACTACAATTCCAAAAATTATAATTCTTTCGTATTCCTCTTCGTTACATCCATATGAAGAGCTGATTATATTTTGGTTATAATTGGTCAACCGGAAGTACCCTCATTTCAAAATTTTAACAGTTTTTCTTGAAAAAACGATGTTAAATATCATTTTTTCACATTTAATGTTATTATAAATATTAAAGAATATTTTATTCTTTATATGATTTGAATGCATTTTATATTTCATTATATGTATATAGAGCTAAAAAATTATAAAGAAATTATATATCTTATATTAGCCAGATATCCTATAACTCTGAAAATAGCTGCTATATTAAGAAAATTCTGATTGAAAGGTGTCAAGTGCAGTTGACAGTATGTTTGTGTTATAATTTTTCTGGAAATATAGGATCTTTTGCTAGAAACTTTCTGTATGGAATGTGTATAAATTACATACAACTACCTTAAAGTAATGTACAAGAAATAGAATCTTTTGCAAGGAACTTTCTGTATGACATTTATACAAAATACATAGGTAATGTGCTGGCCACATCAGATTTTTTCCATTCATGACACTCTTATTATAGCCATATTTTAATCAAATTAATATGAAACTTTACATAAATTTTTCTTAAACAAATCGTTATGTAAGGGAATATAAATATTATATCACTGAATTCATATAAAAAATATATGATCCCAATTAAAATTAAAAAGTTGGGTCTCGTATTTTAAGAACCACTGGTCCAAAAAAAATTTTTTCTTTTCTTGAAATTTGTCTTGTGAAATAGAAATTGTTTGCTCATTTAACCGTCTTTTTAGCTCTTATAATTCTCGAAATAGCAATGGTGTCCCTTTAAAATGAACACCCTGTAGACTATAGAAAAACAATAAGTGTCGGTTGTCATAAATGACATTGAATTTGCAATCAGTGGCGCAGTACTTAGATATTTAGAAATTCCTGTTACTTTTACTAATCAAGAATACACCGACATGTTATTTGTTTGCAGAGACGTGCGCCAAAAATCATTCGCCAATAATAATAGTGTTGTTGTTTTCACTCAAACTACTGTGATTTTTAGACATTTCTTTATTCAAATTATTTATTAGTCAATTTTGAAGTGCTTTTACAATTGCAACAAGCACATTAGAAAAGAGATTACGATACATTATAACCTTGTTTATGAAGTGGTAACGTATGGCAAATTACTTACATAATACATAACACTCTGTATTTAGTGACAATTCAGAAACAAAACATTTTATTTTAACTTTGATTGGATAATGTGATAGGTACTGATATTCGTACAACGTACATGTTCAGTTATTTAGTAGCAATATGATATAATGTAGGTATTTCAAATATAAAATAATAGTATAAACGTGATAGCTTTGTGAAATAAAGTTATTCTATACAATAATCCTTGTACGATAACAATTTTGAAAATATGTTTCACCACAAATATTTAATTTGCCCAAAGCGTTATCAATATGTTATCAATAGCATTCATAGTAAAAACATTCTATAATAAAACTTTTATTCATATTGATTTCATATTGTATTTTTTTTCTTTATAGTAATGGACGGTATTGTTTCGGAGGTCGCGGTCATAATAACGCGATGAATCATGTTGTATCCGTGAGATATAGGTACTATTCATTTTTACGGTTTTTCATATTTGTTCTATTTTTTTTTGCATTACAGAAACAAAGTTTTATATACCGACATTTTACTGTTCTGTTAATATCGAAATATATTCAGACTCATATCTTAGAGATATACCGCGAACTTCGGAGGGTAAATTACATTTCTTTTTTTTTTTAATTTATATGTTAATAGCCCCTATAGGTTGACCGATAGATATCTGTGAATCAATATTATACCTTATAGATTTCGGATTTGGCGATTAGTAATGATAATTGACGACAGGGGGCAGTTGCAAGTTTCACATTTTTCAAAATAATTAGGTACTTATGTTAAAGTGCAACGTTTAAAAAAGTTTTCTGAAACCCGTTCGAGACTTCTGTGCCAAAACGTTTGCGAACGTACAAATGTATCTCGTAAGAAGGCATATTGCTCGAAAACGCGCCACTTCGCATTGAAACGAATGTGTTTGGGGAGGTTTAGCTTTCTTTCGGTGGTGTCGTTTGTCGGTACATCCAAAGGAATCTGTTCTGTTTCATTTAGAGATTAAGTATGCGCTTGTATTGTAAACACATTGTAAAAGAACAATAATGGATCCTTCCTGCACACGAAAAAATGTTTACATGTTACAACCTAGTCATCTGCGCAAGTTAATGCAGTGCCGACTTAAAACATTTTTCCGTCCGGGGCTAACATTAAAAACCGCCATTCTCGGCAAAGGAAAAATCGTTTTTCCAACATAAAACTATTTTAAATTATAAATGGTATACAAAGTCAATTAAGAAAAAAATTGAATCAAAAACCATACATTTTAATAAAATTTTATTAAAATCAAAACGTGAATTACGAGAATAGAGCAATAGAAATCTGGAACTGAATAGAAAAAGACAGAAGTGATAGGGTATCTTCTTTGATTATATACTACTACCATGGTACTATATAATCAAAGGTATCTTTCTCGTACTCTCGCAACATAGCAGCGTAAACTATTATTCACGAAAGATGACTATTCAAGGTCATTTGTTGGCCGTCTGATATAATATTATTTGCAGAAAACTTCATTGCATTTCATATGCAAAATGAAAAAACATAGACGTAACTTATAAACCAAGGAATAGTAATTTAATTTAAACGTCAACGCCACTGGGTAATTATTAGCACAGAGGGCAGTGTAGTAGATAATTAGGTATCTGTAATTCTACGACACATGTCATTATTATTTATAGTATGTTAGAAAGTAATGCCACTATTTACGTATATCTGTCACACCACATAAATTAAATAGACATTGGTCAAATAATCTTTCTCTTTCTAACACAAAATGTTGCTAAGCTACTGCTATAAAGTGATGTGTATTCTTTCTTCGAACAAATGACCTTGAATAGTCATCTTTCGTGAATAATAGTATACCATAGTAGTGTCCATTTTAGAAACAAGGAAATAATACTAAATTCAATTATTTTTCGATGTATTTCTATTGTATTCTTAAGAAGTTTATAATTGAAGAACTAGGGGAGAAAAGATTATTTATTTTCAGTACGCAAATTCTAAAGTTTGAAACCCCATGTAATGTTTTTGGAATAATAAACTGTATTGAACCTTATTTAGACTCAGATTGATCATTTCTTAAGATTACTATACCCACAGATGGGTCGAGTTTCAACTAATGTGGAAGCTAATATAATTTACCAGTCTAACATGAACACCCATATTTTTTAAATTAAATGTTATGCTAGTTTTAGAAAAAAACAATTTAACTACAATAATCTATTTTTTTCAAATTTAAGAATATGAGAGTAAACAGAAGTGTTTATATTAAAAAAATATATATGGATGGAGTAATGATGCAAGGTAAGTTTGAGCATCTACATCGCAGAGTTTCGAAAGTGTTGGAATTCGCTTATAAGTTACTTTCGAATTGGTTCTGAAACGTTGGCTGATAGAACTTTTCAAATATTCACAGGAACAATCTTCACCGGTTTCATGACTGCAGTCTGAGCTTTTTTTTTACGTCTCTCACGCGTCCAAACTTTTTGCATCGTTTGGTGGTTTCACTAATGCTACCCATATTTAAGTAGATATTCGACGCTATTCTGTATTTCAGAAGTTAATTTTTAGCAACTTGTTAAAAATTGTATCCAATTTTTTGTTATATTATATCAACGTAATTACTTGGTTAAATTTTTAACCAGTTTCTACAAATTAACTACTAAGTTACAGAATAGGCCCAATTTTCATCTCATCAGATAGCCACTGATACCGCTTTTAACTTAACAAATCTCGTACTGAACAGATGTCAGCTTTGCACATATAGCTGTCGAATGGACATTCATCTTTTTATACCCATATCTGACGCTTGGACCGTCATCCTTTTTTAGATCTTTTATTGCAATATCTGAGACGTGTATCTTAAGATTGTAACCGTTTTTGCCTCCTTCAATCTATAAGTAGCACCAATCATCTCATTTTGCTAGAAAATCGACATTCATCCTTTTTCCCCTGGCTCTTCAATTTGTTTTAATTCAAATTTTTATTACAAATATATTTAAGAGGCTGCTGCTCGAAATGTGACTTTTTCTCCATAGTCCGGTGACTTTATTATAAATAATAAATTATTCAAATTTGGTATGATTAATAATGAAGGTTGAGTTTAGGTCGCGACAGAGGCTTTTTATTGAAATAATTTAAAATAAATGAGTAATATAGAATTAAAATAGGTCAATTTGACGATATTTACTAATTTCGTAACAGTGTGGAGACTGTATTATTGTACCGATTACGTTCTACTTTTGCACACAATGTAAGCAAACCTGTAAAAAGTTCTCTACAGTGCCAAATTTGTTTTATTGTTAGTTATAACAAAATAACTTAAGTTTAAAATTCTTAATTTTAAAGTATATTTTTTTATGGTTTGGATGACGAAATTTTGAAATGTGACTTAATAAGTTATTAATATATGCTGTTTAAAAAAGATTTCAATTTAGAAAATGATAACTTATTAATGTATTATAATGTTATTACAATTTAAAATTAATTAAATTAGGAATGGACGAAGTTTTTGCCAAAATGGTACCAGAAAACCTCAGCCAGAGACAGAAATATGCCCGGCCAGGCCTGTAGCCTGTCTCCCTTCAATATTTCGTAAATACGGGTGTATACTCTGTAGAAGTGGCCCAACCCACTGCCTTCTTCGTCTCCCACGTCGCGAGCAAGCTTACCTCAAAGTAACAGCAGGCTCTTAAGAACGTGCTCTGCTCGGTGTACCGCCCTTTACGTATATACCACCGGGGGTTATAGACCTCAAAAGCACCCCTCTCCCCCCGCACCACCCATCCATTAAGCCGGCACTGAGTTAATGGTGACATGGTCAATGTTCGCAAACGTTTTGCCCTGCTTGATGCAGCAGTCTTGAATGTACGTATCATGACGGGTCCTAATAAAGATTTTAAGGTCGATTTTTTTATTAGGACCCCTAAATATAAAACACAAAAAATCCAAAATATCCGACCTTTCGCAGGCTAATAATGTCTTATTTTTATAAACAACTTCTGGACTATTAGCCGCTTATCTCTGCAACAAATATTGAATTTCGGTGAATGACGCAGTTTACCTAGAATTACCCTCATTTCCATACATCATTTTCATTGTGCGTACTCTGTGTTTATGTTTAGGTATTCTATCATTAATTTCCCAAGTGTGCTGCTAGACTCCCAAAGCACAATTCACGGAAATACATATATCAAATCAGTGAGTTATATACCGCCCCCTCGTTGTATCTCACAACTATTTATTGACAAACACGTCTATCCAAATATATCATTTTCACTTCATTCACAACATTAAATTCTATTTACGTGGGGTAGTATATTTGTTGCTTACCTCTCCTGTGTTGAGAAGAATCGGTTTGGCACCATGACACTCTCTCTGTTCCTTGCTGGGCTTGCAAAGAAAATCGCGAACCATGTTCCATAATGGATTTTCTGTAGTTGTACCCTGTTCGAAATTAAAAGCACCAGGTCCATCTGTTGTGCCGGCGGCGAAGCTGTAACCCATGGCAGGGGCACAACCACGAACCTAAAAAAATAACACTTTTCACTCGTTGTTAGGAGTGGTATTCTGTTTTTGTTTCACTAAATGAAACAAACGTTTAAAAAAATGTTCCATAGCAATGAGTAGTTTAATGCTTTGACTTAATGCTGAACAAAATTCATACATGCAACAATAGTAATACTGGATTCAGAATTATGGTACAAAACGCGACATGTACACTAAATATAGAGATGCGTATGTCGCACAAGAGTCTAGCCGTCAGATAGAGCCCCGTAAGATACTCGATGCCTCCCGAGTGAAAAACTAGACTTATTTTTTATGATTTTTTTTAATCCTGAAAATAACAATACCTAACCCACAAAACTCGAGTCCTTATACTTTAGGTAAGAAAGGTATTCTCTTTGGTCAAAAAAATCGATGATGAGTTTTTAATGAATAAGCACGTTTTAGGTTCCCTAGAATGCGATTTTACTATTTTTACGATGACGTCTGTATGTATATGTATGTATGTATGTATGTATGTATATACATTTAATGTTATTATAAATATTAGATTTGATTACATTTTATACTTCATATTCAATGGATATAGAGAAATAAATTTATAAAGAAATTAAATTTCATCGATAACCATGGAAACATCTACTATATTAAGAAAATTCTGATTGACAAATGTCAGTGTCAAGTGCATTTGACAGTATGTTTGTGTTATAATTTTACTGGAAATATATAATCTCTTACAAAAAAATTCTGTATGGAATTTGTACAAAATACATAGAACTGAAAGTAATGTACTGGAAATATGGAATCTTTTACAAGAAAATCTCTGTGTGGAATTTTTACAATATACACAGACCTGACCACGATCTGACGGAAGGTAATGTGCTGGCCATATCAGATTTTTTTTAAAACTTATTTTTAAAACTAATATAACGACCGGGACTTGTGGGCGTTTGGAACTAGAGATACGATATATCGATAAATACTATATATCGATATATTAAAAAATATATCGAATAAAAATATTCGATAAATATTTAAACGATATATCGAGTAATTTATCGATATATGTAAGGGCGATATATCGTTCCGACAGAAATATTTTTGTTTTGTTTTGTGTACATTTACAATACTGCTAGGTGCTGTCATCTACTAGCCGTTTAAATTTCAACATTTGTAGAATACCAATAGAGTGTATGTATTTGATCATTTGATCATTATAATGATCAAATATTATAGTAAGTTACCTAGGTAGGTATTGATTTATTTCATTGCACCTTTTATTGACAATGGATGTTTTATTAGTTTAGTTGTTAAATTACGAATTGTTTTTAATAATGGGATCACCTTTAAGTTGTGTAGTTATGAGTTTTTATTTACTTCTTGTGATTTTTTTTACATCACCGATATATCGATACTCGATGTATTCTCATCGAAATATCGAATATATCGATATAGCTTTAAAATATATCGAATGATACGATATATCGATATATGCAACTACTTTTGCCATCCTTACTTGGAACATACATCGTGCTTATTCGGGGCTCTGCCGATCTGACTCTTCTATATGTCAACTTAACAAGTTAAACAGATAACAAGCTTAAAGCTTAAGCTATCAAACCGCCGCTGCATAGTGTTTGAACACAAAAGCTGCATATATTAGTTTTCTATTATTACTTGAAGCGTTTACTTACGTCTTCCTGTTCGTTGGTTTCGGGGTTAATATACGTAGCTCTTTCGCTTGGCATATGTACGTACTGGTGGATAATTTTAATCGGTCCTGTGATTTCTCTTCCAGTCTCTGCCCACAGATCCTATAACAAATTCAAAATCCCAGTCATAGTAGAGCAAACTCAGAGGACTTAGCGGTACAAAATTATTGTAGTAGTTAACGTTAACGATTAAACACAGACGATCGGAATGCATTCGAAAGAAGATTGATGTGAAAGAGAATATTTATATTTTTCCCCATATTTATTTGCAATCTGTCATAGTAGAAAATAAGTAAATATTTTAACAAATTAAAATATCTTATAGAAAACATGTCCAGCGACATACTCTCCTTATGCTAATATTAGGTCTGTTCGCAAAAAATATGAACAATAAACGTAACTAAAATGTATATACAATATTAAATAAATCTAAACGATAGTTCTAATGTGTAGTGTCGTTTGAGTCTGTACGTGTCCATACTATTGTCGAACAAATTTACTGCATTTTGGATTGGGTGTACGTCTAGTCTCTTTAAATACAGGTTGGCCTGATTTAAATCATTGATTTAAATAAAATTTTATAAAATAGTAAAATTTTTTTGTCGAAAAATCAATTTTTTTCATATTATTTTAGATACCTACATGCAGACAGGGCCGGCCCAAGCTACAGGCAAGCCAGGCGACCGCCTGGGGCGAAATTGGTATTAGGGCTACATTTTTTGAGACTATTTTTTGCAAAATAAATTAAGAATCAAATTATAAGTTTATTAACCCGTCCAGTGTGTAGCTTTAATCATAATGGTGACAATTTCAGTTGCAGCAAACTTATATTAATTAAATCCTACTTATATTTTTTTACGTTATACGAAGAAAGAAGAAAGGTTAAATTCGTTGGCGATTATATCAATTAAAAACACTGTCATATCAAATACTGAAGAAGTATTTGTTGATTGTTGTTCAGGAAATCTACTGAAAAATACCCCCAACATAAAAAAATTGCAAAAATAGCTTTTATACGGAATCCTTACAGAAAAATACACTGATGCAACAGCCCCTCGCCAATTTGGAAAAAGGCGACATATTTTGGTTTTGACATTTTTCTTGAAAACGGTGATCCGTATTGAAATTTTATACAAAACAAGATTCTTATATAGTTTACCTAGGATGAACCGTTCAAGAGAACCGAATTGCAAAATAACGAAAAGTATTTATACGGAGACTTATACCTACACTGAGAAATATTTTTTCTTTCCCTATACAGGGTTAGTCACGGAAGAGTTATTTTGAAAGTCCGTTTGTTTGCAACCCAAAATACTAATAAAAACGGACCATATTTAATTGTAATGTCAAAATGACAGAACCATCACTAGACGCTGTTGTAAACTGTATTTCGGGTTGCACACAAACGGAGTTTAAAAGTAACTCTCCCGTGACTTACCCTGTATATGGTATTAGACAAAAATGAAGCGTATTTTAAATATCCAAAATATTTTCAAAAAAAAATTCATTTAGATTAAGATTCTGTGATTGTTTGCAAGTAATGGACATAAATCGCCTCTTTTCTTATTTTTGTACCTATATAATCTAAACAAAATTGTAATAAATGAGGGGCGCAATTTACAATTTTCGCCTGGGGCGCTCAAAAGTCTCGGGCCGGCACTGCATGCAGAATTAACAAAAAGAAAATTCTACTATGGTAATATAATATAAAAATATATACATATATACCGGGTGTCTACTTTTTTTATGGACTACAGGAAATACAATGGTAAAATTTTCCCTATTAATTTTATAACTAAAGTGTAAATACAAAAAATGTTCAGAATTAAATACTACATCAGATGAGCTTAAATTTATTGATATAGTAAGTTCTTTTCATGAGGTAAACATAAAATAAAATATCCGTTTTAAGCTTTTTTTACAGAGTGCCATGCAACACATGTTTTGACCTGTTTTATTTAGGTAGGCATGGTTTAAGTTTAAAGTTTTTTTTGCCAACCCTGATTTTTCACTGTATTTTTTTGTTTCTTTTTTTATTGTATTCATTTGTAAGTAATAAGCTTCCACTACATTTTTTAAATTATTTTTTCTTGAATTACATAAAAATATAAGACTACATGTGAAAGTCCGATTTTAAAATACCTCCAAATAAGCGAGATATTAAGGTCTGAATTTTAAACAGTCACCCGAACAGCATTCGAACATATCCGACACATTCGAAGTAGTATATTCTTAGTTGAAGCAGAGTGATGGTGGGGTTTCACAAAGTAAGATTTTATACGGTTCGTGCGTACTTGGATCCTATTTGCTCAAACACGCGTGCACAAGTCCTGCGTCATCAAAGGCGAAACACCCCGTATTCCCGTATTTTTTAGAGGAATTAATATTAATAAAACATGGAATTTTCCTTATAGACCGAGGGCTAGTACTACGTGAAAAATGTATCATGGTGTTCCAAATACTAACCCTTGGTGCTCACTTTAAATACCCTGGAGAACGATTTTATGTCTTCCCTGGAAAAAAGACGATCTACCCAACTACGGGTCATAACCCAAAATGTTTAAATAAATTATGTTTTAGAATTTAGATATTCTATGTCGGACCTGCATTTTTTGTGTCTTTTAGGGCAAAAATTGTCAACTAACTAAAGCCCGGACGGAATGGCAAGGACAATTTCTGATAAGTAAAATTAACTGCAATAAAAGGCTTTAGCGCCCCCTGCAACGATTGAAAATGGCTGGCATTTATCAGCGGCTACCATTTATATATATATATATATATATATATATATATATATATATATATATATATATATATATATGTATATATATATACCGGGTGGCGCTCGAAATCCGTTACATATGCATTTAATATGGGAAAACCGCTTTTCCCTTAGAAAAAAATTCCTCAAATAAAAGTTATAGAATCTAAAATTGAGAGGTTGGTAAGAGTGATTATTGTTTATAGAAGTGAATAATTTTTATCCCGGCTTTTTGCTTAATTTCGAACATATTTGGAATATATAATACAATTGGTGAATACTTCTAGAGCTCTAAGAGTAACACATTGATAATAATAAATACTATTCAATATATCGTTAAACAATAAAGTGATAAAACTGTTTTTAAATTATCCAAGGCCGCACAACTCTGACTCTGACTCAGCAAGTTGAACAGCGTGCGCATACGCGCGTGAGCTAAAAGGTGAACAGTGTTCCCAACTATACCAAAAATTAAAACTTACTATAAAAACATAAAAAAATGGCCACACTTGATGAAATTACTAAATTATTAAAAGATGAACTGGAACCCATCAATCAACATAATAAAGAGATAACAAACAAATTTGATAAACTTCAAACTACGATTGACGCTTTCCGGTTACAATGTACTGAGTTAGAAAATAAGATTCATCAACTCGAAGGCCAATTAGAGTCAAAGAATAAAGCAATAGAAAATATGGAACAAAAGGCAAGGGAAAAAAAACATCTTAATATTCGGCGTAAAAGAGGAAGCAAACGAAGATATCGAACAAGTCATTGTCCAATTTTTCAAAAGCGATTTAAAAATCGAACACATCTCCAAGAACAACTTGGAAGAAGCAAGAAGAATAGGAAAACCTGATAAAAATAAATCAAGACCTATCAAGGTAGAATTACAATCAAAAAGATTGAAAAAAGAGATTCTTGCTAATACAAAACTTCTTAAAGGTAAAAAAATATACATAGATCAAGATTATTCAAAGGAAGTAACAAGTATAAGAAAATCATTAAAACCTTATCTAAACGATATGAGAAAGGAAGGACACAAAGCTTTTCTTCGCTATGATAAATTGATCATAAAAGATACTGCTTACTCTCTAAGCGATCTTGAAAATAATCTTCATCTTGATGAGGAGATACTCGAACAACCCACTGAACCCAGAAGGCTTTCTACAGATTTGTCACTTATGGTCAATCCAGTTAATGAATACGTAAATCTTAGTTCTAATCGATCTACAAAAGAAAATACAGCTCCTATCCTAGAAAATACCCCTAAAAATAGCGAGAGAAAATTGCGACAAAGAGACAAGACCACTGTTCAAATCAAAGGTCCACTAGACAAACATATAGTGACAAGAGCAAAATCACAACCCTCAAATTCAAAAAACTAAGTACCCAGCTAAAAATTTCTACACAGTGTGTCTTTTGGAACGTACAAGGCTTAAAAATTTTTTTTAATTTAACATTAGAGGATGAGAAGAAACTATTAAAATACGATATCATATGTCTCTCGGAAACATGGGCAAATTATGATGTAACTAACGTGCCAACATTCCTTAAAACCTATAATATTGTACAAAAAAATGCGGTGAGAACTGCAAATACAGGAAGAGCAAGTGGAGGTCTGATAATATTTTATAAAATGGGCTCATCTAGTATCAAGGTCATAGAGCAAGAAATCCACTGGATTTTTATGGAAATAGTAACATGCAAAGCAAAAATTATTATAGGTTGTGTTTATTTCTCACCAACATATGAATACTTAACGCTTCTCGAAATGTTTGCAATAAGCTTGAGATGTATTAAAGAATCATACCCTGAACATGCAGTACTTATTGGAGGGGATTTTAACTCCAGAATCGGGAATTTAAACCAAGGGGAAGATCAGCTATTCACACACTCAAATCTCACATCGTGTAGATCCAGTCTAGACCAAATTATAAACAAAAAAGGTCGAAACCTTGTAGAAACTATGGAAAATGAAACGTTTTATGTCCTAAATGGAAGATGCTCCAGCGACACACCTGCAAAATACACGTATGTAGATGCAAGAGGAAAATCCGTCATTGATCTTGTTTGGATCGACATAAATGCAATTAGTCTTGTACAAGACTTTAAAATCTTTGATGAAATAAATATTTCCGATCATTTAATAACGGAAGTCACTATCTCCAACATTATTCAGACTCGAAATGAGGAAGTATTCAAGCAACAGAAAATCCAAACTACAAAAACAAGATGGGATAACAATAAAATTGTAGACTACATGGAAGGTATACAGACTTGTTTAGTGAACCTAACTGATAATAGCGACCCAGAGTACTCATATAATATCATAACTTCAGCAATTAAACAAGTTTCGGAAAATCTTGAAATGAAAGAAAATATAATTATTACCATCCCCAAAAATACACGAAAAGATAAATTATGGTTCACAAAAGAATGCAAAAACCTTAAAAGATTGATGAAAAAGGATCTCAACAAATGCAAAAAACACAATTTTGACGCTTATTATCTAAATAAGTTCTTAGATTCAAAAGCAGAATATAAAAAACAAATAGCTCTTGAAAAAAACAAATATATTCAAGAAACCAAAGAAAAACTAATAAATGTTAAAAACCAATGTGACTTTTGGAAAACAGTAAAATCTCTTTCGAAAAATAACACTATTATTAACAAAATTCCGCTAACCGAATGGTATTGTTACTTTAGTAAATGGTACGGACAAAAAATGTACTGCGAGACCACCTTTATTGATGTAAGGCACCCCTATTTGGACGGCGAAATTTCAGTTTCAGAAATCAATTTTGCTTTAAGCAGATTAAAAGCAAATAAATCGCCAGGGGTGGACAATATCCTGAATGAACAGTTGCGTTTCTTACCTGATTGTGCAAAATCTCACTTAAGAAATATGCTAAATATCTTTTTTACTGAAGAAAATTTACCCAAATCTCTAACAAAAATTAAATTAACAATGTTGCATAAGAAAGGAAACCAGACAGATCCTAGTAACTATCGAGGGATAGCGCTTGTGAATAGTATTACTAAATTATTTACTTTCATAATTACTCAGCGACTACAGACATGGATTGAGAGTTATGATATCCTCCCTGAATCCCAGTCAGGGTTCCGAAAAAATAGATCGTGTATCGATAATCTGTTTACTTTTGCTACAATAATCCAATCACGAATGTTAACACATAAAGAGGGTACATACGCCATATTCATAGATTTCCAGAAGGCGTTTGACTCTGTAAATCACGACAAATTATGGTCAAAAATTTACAGTATGGGAGTAAGCGGAAAAATAACAAGACTGTTGAAAAACATGTACAACCAAGCAACAATGCAAATCTCAGTAAACCATACGTTGTCTGAAGAAATAGAAATATCAAAGGGCGTATTACAGGGAGAATGTGCAAGTCCCCTCCTATTTGCACTATATATAGCAGATTTAGAAAACGAACTGAGAAACCAAAATCTTGAAGGAATATATATTAATCACAGAACAGATATTTTATCCCTACAGTATGCCGACGATCTTGTTATCTTTTCCACCTCACCTCGTGATATTCAAAATAAACTCACCGCACTGGAAGCCTATTGTAATAGCTTAGATCTAAAAATAAATTGTAGCAAATCGGAAATCTTGCACTTCCATAGAGGACGCCCAGTGAAAAATAACAGAAAATATTACTGCCAAGGTAATGAAATAAAAAATAATAAAACATACACATATTTAGGTGTGACTTTTACAACATCAGGTTTGTTTAACCTAAATGCCCAACAACAAGTTGAAAAAACCACGAAGATAACTGGTGGTATAAAAAATACGTTAATCAAAACCAAAACCTTCCATTGGGAGACAGTCAAAACACTCTACGACTCCACAGTAGCTCCAGTCCTTCTCTATGCGTCAGAAATTTGGGCTGTTAACCAATTCGATACTTTAGAAAGAGGCCAAACAAATTATTTTAAAAGTGTGCTCGGGTGGCAAAAAACAACTCCGAATTACATCATAAGGAGAGAAACTGGACAAGACAAACTGGAACTAAAAATTGTCCAAAGAGTACTAAATTGGTGGTACAAAATTCTTATAATGCCAGATAGTAGATACGCAAAAACCTGTTATGATAAATTGCTATATATGAACCAAAAACCAACAGCATTAGACGAAACAAAAATGAAATACAACTGGACCAGAAAAGTTCAGGATGTGCTAGAAAAGGCGAACTACCAGTGGATCTGGAACGATCAAAATTTTATATCATTAAAACAAGAACTTCCTAACATTCTACTATCCTACAGTAATTACCTTTATAATATCGATACCCAAAGAATTGCTACATCCTCATACAATCCTGAATTTAATACCTTCCTGTATAATAATTCTTTTCTTACTCTCGACATTCCGTATAAAATCCTACGTCTAATAGGCCAGATCCGCACGGCAAACTTAAATAATACAATTTTGTATCACAATGGTTGTTTTTTCAGATTTAACCATGAAGTTATATGTACCTTGTGCAACACTTATGAGCAAGACAATATTCAACATATGCTGTTCCACTGCCCGATATTCAGCGCTCCAAGGAATGAATTTTTAAAGAAGTTCCAACTAAATATAAGTCCTGAGAATTTCCATCGGACCCTCCTATCAGACATAACTATAGAAAAAGCATTTAACATATATAAATTTGTCAATACTTCTCTAAAAATACGATCTTTCATATTAAATGAGTAAAAAAAAAAAAAAAAAAAAAAAAAAAAAAAAAAAAAAAAAAAAAACATCAAATTCTGTATATTATACCTTTATGGCATTATTTATTGTACTTACTATGCACAAAATAATGGAGTTTATGTAATCTTACCAATCTCGTTGTATAGATTTTTCTAAAGCAAATAAATGTTATTATTATTATTATTATTATTATTATTATTATTATTATTATTATTATTATTATTATTAGAATCTAAAATTCTGCATGTAAATCAGTAAACAAAATTCATTTTGTATGTTTAGTAATTCCAGATATTGAATATGAAAATTTTGAAAATTTCAGTTTAATAGTGCTAGCCATGGAATTAAAACAAAAAACTTAAACAAATGTGAAGATTTAAATGTCAAATATTGTGATTTTTTGTCAAGAAAAATGAGTATTTGAACAATATAGAAGAATTAAATTATTATTCTGCTTAAGAATTTTACGTTGTGATAATTTTATTAAATAAATAAAAAGTAAATTAAATTTTATGACAGATAAACACACGTTTGTTTGTAAAGCTTTTTGTTAATTCCATGGCTATCACTACTTTTGAGTAGATTTTCGACATTTTCATACCTAATTTCTGCTGTTACAAAGCATGCAAAATTAATTTTGCTTATTGATACAAATGCAAAATTTTATGTTCTACAACTTTTATTTGAAGATTTTTTTTCTAAAATAATTTGGGGAGCAACGCGCTAGGAAAAAAGGTTTTCCCATGTTAAATGCCTATGTAACGGATTTCGAGCGCCACCCGGTATATATATATATATATATATATATATATATATATATATATATATATATATAGACCGACTGTTTTCAAACGCACAGGCACAAGCGCTCTTCATGTGTGCTGTGACTGCTGTACTCACTTGCACGAAAGTCGTATGTTATGAACGACTCGTAGCGTAGAACGTAGCATTAGTTCAGCTCTATTCCTTGCTCCGTGTTGTATATCGTGCAGCTGTGCTACTATGCTATTTACCGAGCGGTGAGTCATCTGTGCTATGTGCTGTTTAATGCTAAATGAATGTGCCAAAACACTATCATAGTTCCAGGAAGCAAACTGTAGAGGGGCGACAGTGCTTGAATTTTAAGAAAATGAATTAAGTAACCTTTGCGTTCAAAACATGTTGCAATATTTTGTATTGTAACGTCATCAAGAAAGTCATAAAAGTCATCGCACATGTGATAAGATGTTACGTTCGTACGCATTAGCATTTTTAATTATTTGGTAATTCAATTTGTAACCATTTATTGTTTTAGTTAAAATGCCAGTAGTGATTTATTTCGTGATTATTCCAGTTTTAAAGTGTATTAATTGAGTTTATTTTTTAACGTAATATAGAATCGAAATTCAATAAGCTGATGGACATTCGTTGTGCTTTTTGATATAAAGTGCAGAGTACGTGAATGATGGCACATGGCGACAACGAACGCAGAAATAGTGTGAACCGGTAAGCCATGTGCCGTATTGTGCGACATAAAGAGCCGTTCGTTCATGGCTCATTAAAGTATGTCGCTTAAAATGAACGACTCGTTCAAGAACAACACATCACCACATACAGAGAATACGTAGATTCTGAAATATTTTTTAAAACATTTTTGGGTCCTGACCCACAACTGGGTAGATCGCCTTTTTTCCGGGGAAGATAGCAAATCGTTTGCCAGGGTATTTAAAGTAAGTACCAAGGGTCAGTATTTGGAATACCATGATAAATTTTTCACGTAGCATTAGCCCCCGGTCTATTATCAATCATATTTTCCATAAACTTTTACTATTTTTGATTATGGTGAAATAGCATATTGACTTAAAATTGAAAAATAATAAATGTATGTATGTATTTATAACTGTATTCTTTTTGGACAAAATCTCAGCTCATCTCAGATCACTTCAGATAAACTCAGGAAACGTTATTCTTTTTGACACAACTGATCTGAGTTGTTCTGAGCAAACTCACTTCCCCCCTTTCCGATGCTACACTATCAGTTTACAAAACTCAAAATGATTTGAAACACTCAGTTTGTATTTTAAAGTTATATAATACTCTAAGACGAGGGGGTCTTCTAGGCTGATGATGATTCCAGCGATGATACACTTTACACTAACTAAAGTTTTTATTTATATGGTTACATTACATTCCGTAACCCAGCGGGCGGCGTATAGCACGCGCCCTAAAACTAAAACTAAAACATGTTCCGACAACAAAACGTCTCCACGACTCGACGAACTAATCTATACTCTATCCGTTTTAACTACAGAGCATTGGGTGAGATATGGCTTAAGATTCTAGCTCTCTGATTGGTTCAAACGTGAACCGAGTTTATACAGTAAAATAATTGACGTAAAATTTAAATTTGCTGACAACTGTATCAATTATTTTGCCGTCTGACATAAAATATATAAATGTCAACAAAGTTAATAGTACACGATTTATTGCATATTATCAATTTCTGTTCAGCTCTGTTTGTTTGTTTTTTTCGTTTATATAATTTTCATAGTGTTTTGTCGTTATGTTTCATATTACATAGTTTTCATTGTGCGCGTTTTCTTATTTTTTAGTTAGTAGTTCGTTAGTTTTGTTATTGTTCTCTTCGTTAATATTATGGATAAAAATCCTGAACCTGGCTCTGCCAATGTTTTAAAATATCCAAAAGGAAAGACCCTCCGAAGCGGGCAAAAAAAGTGGCATATAAATAATACTGCACATATTGTGCCACGAATGCATATTCCAAATTAGAAAGTGTCCAAATTGTGGCATCAGAACTGGGCATAGGACGATGTAATATTTGGAAAGCTGTAAAAGAACATGAGGAAAAAGGGTCATTCGGATCACCCCAGGAACAAAGAAATTTGTTTAGAACATTATTTTCTTCATATTTAACTGTGTATATAGTTTATACATATAATGTATATATTTTAGAGTGTAAATATTTATATTTCAAAGGTAAATTATATTTTTATTTTACGTTGTTTTCTTTAAAATTTATTTGAATAATGTGGTTTCTATTTATGCATGCCCCTTTCGCCGAAATGTAGAGAAAGGTACGGAGATTATAAGTAAGTATATGCATACATGTACGTACAAGACAAAATTACTGAAAAAATGTCAATTAGAAAGTTTTTTTTTAAATCCAGGAATAACGCCAAAATTAGATTTTTTTATTTAATACATGTAAAAACGGCCGCGCACGAAACGCCATCTAGTCTATAGTTAAAACGGATAGAGTATATACTCTTCCTCATGTTTACTCCATGAGTAACTGAAGTCGACTATCCAAAAACAAATCACTATCTTTAGGATAGGAGTATCTTAGGGGTACAGGATGCATAGGCTAGGGCATTCAAAGTCACGCACGTATACATTATAATTTCTAAACTTAATGACCAACAAATAAATGTCGTGACTATCATAATACGATAAGAATTTCTAAACTGCATTTTGACTTAAATAGATAAACAGAGTTAAAATATGATTACTGAAACTATAATTTAGAAAAGTTTATAAAAAGTTATTTATCTGTTTTTACTCTTACCCTCTCCTTATCACAATAAAACAAATTTTATATTAACATAAACAGATATAGCCGTTACAGTAATATATTTTCATATATAATATCATAAGTGGTAAATTTTTGCCGGAATTTTTTTCAGATTGTTACGAAAGCCCGTTGCCTAGCAATTTATTGAGTGACATTGACAAAAAAATCACGAGTTGTTAAACGAGTGATTTTTTATCAATGTCACGAGATAAATTGGCAACAGGCTCGAGTAAAGCAATAGGAAAATTTTTCCAGGATAAAATTTAACCACGAATGGTATTCGGATGACTATTTCCAAAATAAAAATCAGGTAATCATGTATATAATTTTTTTCTTGACAGAAGTTTTATTGTGTTTAGTGGTATTATGTTTCAATTTGCTTTTTCAACGTTTTAAATAGATTCCTGTTCGAATCGACTCGTTTTTAATAAAAACACTGAAAATATACAGACTTTGACAGGTTAGGTTAGGTTAGGTTTTTTCGCTTATCAAAACTCACTTACTTGTAAAAACACGACATCTTATGGGTGCGAAAAAATTTTTGTGACGGTGTTTTGTCGAAATGAAACTTGGTAACTATGTAGAATCTTGAATTTTGGATTGGTTTATATATTTATGAGTGAAATAGTCAACATTATCCACTTTTCGTTTATAATCAGTATCATAGATCAGAAAATAAGTCAATAATTTTTACAGTTATTACAGCAAATACTATCGATAAAGAGGGGAGTGATAAAATGGAATTAAACTTGTTCTTTTTGCACACATCACAACTCACTTCATCTCAACTCAAAAAATACAGCTTATATGTCCAACAATGTTCAGATGTAGATGTAGTTAGGTATAATATAATAGTTGTTGACTTCAAAATTCACATCTATCGCCATACAATTTAATCCGCAAATACCTTTCATAAATACTGTTTTGAAATAGCCAGTCTGTTTTGTTGGAAATTGGTAGTATTGTATGTGAAATTTCAATAGATCGAAAAATTAAACCATGGGTATTCGCTACACAAATATCAAATAATTTTGTCGATTATTTGGAAGCGCTAATTGAAGTTTTTCACAAACTAGTCCAACACTAATTTTAACTGGAATTATAAAAATTTTCATATTCCTGAAACTACTCGCATAGTTTAAACTTTCCTATTATCATTCTAATTAAATTTACAGTCTATTTAACAAAAAACTAATACTAGTACAGCAAAAATTTAATTTAAACTTACTTTGGCCTTTTGCACCATCCTCTCTGCAATGATTTTCGTGCTATCGAATATATCCTTGCCAGGACCGGACGCTACGCATTGGTCCCTGTGCCCATCACAAGCGCTGGTGTCCATGTCACATTCCAGGCCCGTATTCATGCATTTCGGACCCCGAATATTAGGAGAAACGTCACCGAGATTTGTAGCAGCGAATGCACTCACAAACGAACCCTACAAAAGAAAACCCAAAATAGATACAGAATTGACGTCACATGCAAGAGAGCAGTAATAAGAACGGGACAGGTGATGCAAATATATTTTAACAATGATATATCAGGTGAATACTTGAAACCTAAACATAGCCCGTTAACACGGGAATATGGTTTCAACTGACAACAATAGTTGTGGTATCAGTAGAAATATAATAAATTTCTGCATCAAATGACACAAAATACTTATAAATTTGTAATATTTTAGACCCATAAATTAATTGTTATACTTATTAAATTTATTTTTAATATCGATAGCATTGGAATAAAATGACGAACAAATATTTTACATTTTATCTCACAGAACTATAATTTTTTATTTTAATTTCTTAATATTTTGTGACAGATTAAAAATGGCTTGAAATAAAATAAATTAATAAAATATTAAATAATAAAAATTGCACAAGTTATTGGGCTTTTCAAATAAAAAACACTAACTAGCGGCGAATATTAGAACTACAAACAGTGGTACACGTTTGACATTTACATGAAACTAGAACTATATGACAACAAAAACTATTATATATACTTGAATTATAAATAATAATAATAATAATAATAATAATAATAATAATAATAATAAATGAGAAAATAATACGAAAACTAAAGACACAATAGGGTATTCTCTGAGGATTACTAATATTAAAAATTTATTAAAAATATTAGTGTTGATAGGTAAACAATAGGGGAAAAAACAAAAAATCATAATATAAATTGATTGTTACAAAAGATTTAAAGCATTTAAATTTTGTTCATGTATTAGATGACCTTCCAATGGGAGACCAGTTCGAATGTGATAAGACGCGGCATAAACCACTGATAGCACACCGCTGGTACTGTACAACTAGTACGTCACTATCACGTGACACAACAAAATCAAATTTTAAAAATTAATATCTCGCTTATTAAAAGGAATTTTTACTCGGGTTTTCATAGATACTCTTAGATATAACTATTCTTTAAGAAAAATAAATAAAAAAATATGAGAGAATACCCTATAGACATTAATGGTATTCTTACAAATGTCAACAAAAAGTGTACCATTGTTTAATGCAATTAGCGCCATCTCTTGATACTTGAAAATCCCAATAGGTTGTAACTACTGAACAATATAACCTGTAACGAATTCTGACAGACAAAATTTCAAACATTTGTCTTTTTGATCAAATGCCATCATGGCTATCGATATTAAACAGAAATTGAATAAATTTAATAATTAATTTATGGGTCCAAAATACTACAAAATGTACATGTATTTGGTTTCATTTGATGCAGAAATTTTTTATCTTTCTATTGTTATCACAACCTTCTTTTAAGTAACAGTCTGAGAAAAACGATTTTCTCGTGTTAAAGGGCTATTTTCGGTTTTCATGTATTCACTCGTTATAAATAAATATTTAAATTTAATTATACAAAATTAAATATCACAATATTTTCTTGCAAAATTTGCACAAAATTATGTATTTGCACCGCGCCAGTTATGCTTTCCTCATGCAAATATATCTGAAACGAAGCATTTGAGATTTTATTTACAGAAACGTGTAGTGCCCACTTGTTTTTAGGTTCTTTATTTAATTTTAAGTATAGTTGTTTAATCTTGAAACATCCTATATTTATTTATTTATTAATCAAAGTTCTTCCTATGTACTTAAAAAAAGCAGCGGTGGGATAGTTTAAAAAAAACAGTGCAGAAAAGCAAACATTAGAAATACAGAAAATACAAATCTTCGGCTTTTCAAAAATTACATGTGGCATATGAATTTTGAATATAAATAAATCTATCTATTTAGGGCTTGAATACAGCTGTCGCCGTTTTACCCTTCCAACCGGGCCCACCGAGCCGCAGTGTGTTACCACTGCCGTACTGCCGGTTGGATTTCAGCCATTGCTACATTTATTTAAGATGTATAAGTGGCCAGCTTATAGCATCCGAGTGTGATGAATACAAGTAGCTGTATTTATTTTTTTACGACAAATCGACGGGAATCGAACGCACGGACCATGGTTCGGGTGACGTCACTACGTGTTAGTGTTAGGAGATGTGCGCTAGCCCGCTCAGCCACCAAGCCGACATATAAATAAATGAAAACGAAATAAAAATTGCTATATATGTTGTATTTTTATACCTATAATAATGTAATTAAAGTTTTTAGCGTAAAATGGTCGCCATGTTGTGACGTCAGCGTCATTACAGTAGTCCAGTTTCTCTGTGAAAATGTCGCTATAAAGTGGACCATGCATATGTTGCTCATAAATTCGCGATTGGCTGTACACATATTCTAACAAACACATATTATTTAATATATCCGAGTAATTTTTTATAAAGATCAAATGAAAATTTACTTATTAAATAAATTTATATTATAATTTATGTTTTAATTATTGTAATCTCAATACTTGTCATTGTTATAATCATTTGGTAAATAGGAATGTAAATGTTGGATTACTTTTTATTATGAACTATGCTTTGATTATTGTAATCATTACTGTCTTTGTTGTATTTAATTATAAATAGAAAATAGTTTAAATACTATTTTAATTATAATAATGGCACTAGGTGGGTATGAAAACTTCAATATTATATTAAAGAGAGTCTTAAAGTCACATTAATTAAAGGGAATAATTAACTTGATTATGAAAACGAGCAAAAATTATTAATTTTTCTTACCTGATTTTTATTGTTGTAATATGTACTATCGAAGTTATACCTATTCATGTAAGTAAATCAAAGAAATATATATTTTCAAATGATATAATAACTATCTGGCTTACTTTATTACCATTAGCTCTAAAGATTTTTGATCACAGTTTGTAAAGGATACGTATTTTATTCATGCAACATTTATTGTGTATTGCCATATTAATGGTAACGTATGTCGGTTCTCTCTATTTATGACGGAATGACGCTAACGTCAGAACTTTCGCGCCAAAACTTTAATAATTATTTTAGGCCTTATTAAACGTAATTTCAAGAAAACAAAAAATACGGAATTTCTATTTTTAAATTTTTCGTAACATATAAAAAATTCAAAAAAAGTTGGACGGGCCCATTTAATACAAGCACCAATACCCCGTAATATTTTTTGTTGCAAATATTTGCAACGCAAACAGCTAGTTTTTTTTTTATAAAAATTAATATGTATATGTCGTACCGTTCCTGGCAAGCTACCGTTGTTCATCTGCTGCTCGAAGAGAATAGATGCATATCCTACATTATCCGAACTGACTAGTCGGTTGGTATTGTTCATAGATGTTGGATGAACGGCGAACCAATGGATTGCACCAATCGCAGTTCCATCAACACCGATGAATCGGACTTGTCGCATTGTTTTGTCCACGTCGAACTCGTATCTTTAAACAGAAACAATATCAAATAGGGTCATTCTGTGAATCAAACATCGATGAAATTAATATCAATCAGTCTAGCTTTTCGTGGAAATATATTAGCTTTAACAAAATCTGAGTGATGATAAAGTAATAAGATAAAGGCTCAGTTTACTAAAAGGGTAGGTTTAGTCTGCAAAAGTGTTATACAGAGTGGGGGGTTTTACGCATCAAACGTTAACGGTTAATATAGGTAATTTGAAATACTGATTTTATTTATAATTTCATTTTTAATTCAGAAAAATAAATGCAATTTATTTGAAGTGCGCATTTTTTCAACTTCAATTTCAAATAAAGTAAATTAATTTTCAGAAAATGTAAAACCAATTTCAGAAAACATAATATCAATTGCAGAAAAAATAAATTCAATTTCAGAAAGAGTATATCCAATTTCATAAAAGTAAATTGAAATACTTTTTCTAAAATTGAATTTACATTTTCTGAGAATTGATGTTGTAAAGGTATAGACTCCTATACTTCTCTAATAGAATTTATTATCAAACAATACTTAATATTTAATTATATTTGTTGAAAATGTTCAAATATAAATTGCACTTATTTTTGCGAATTTCGAAAAAATAATTTTTGTAGTACAATCGGTATATCAATGGAGTAGAATAGTGTGACGTCAGAATATAGCGCGAAATATGAAGCATTGTCCTAATCAAAAACGATACTTTCAAAGTAAACTCTATTGACAGAACACTAGAACACATAAGGGTCAGAATTTAAAGGCTTGTAATTTGATGCTGATATTATTGATATAATGAAGAAGTTAACTTTGAGATATTAATATCAAATTGTAAACATTTTTGTATTACTTCGTAATGCAATATATATATATATATATATATATATATATATATATATATATATATATATATATATATATATATATATATATATATATATATATACATTAATAAATACCAAAGGTTTTATTTCAAATTGAAATCAACTCTGCACATTCTGAACTACAGAGTAACAGGTTTGCACAGCTTCAAGCATATCCGAGAGTTTACCGACATACCGACTGAGATTTTGTTTGTTAGCGTTTTTGAGGATTTTCAAATCATTTCTTTTCAGAACTTTCGATTTCTTCCTTTTAAGTTTAAGGTACGTAAATAACTCTGTCTATCCACATTAATATTAATAATATGTCGTGTTCTTAGGGTTCTGTAATCTAAAAATGGTTCGCTGTCTTTCAAACGGGCTCTTCCGGCCGCTTCACGCGATATTTCACGAACGTCTTCGAGATTGAACGAACATGTAATTCCATGCAAAGTTTTTTTAAAACTTAAATAGAATAATTGTTATTATAAATTAGGGTGATATATTTTGTTTAATTGAAAGGGTACTATTCAAACTTAACTGAATGATAGCTTAAATAGCTAACTTTTCTTAATTAAGTAAGATATTGGCGACGAAATGAACTGCTTAAAATTACAGTTCTAATTTGCTGTGACAATACGGTTCACTCTGAACGATATGTTTACCGGTAGGACAGTAGTTTAAATGAAGTGCGCCGCATATGACGTAATTACTGAAGTACCCGATTACACACGAATATGAGGTGGGTAATGTTTCATTTCAGCTGAGGGTTTATGCATATACGTGCCCGAAATAGTACTGATTTTATAGAGCACTTTATTTTACAATTATGCATATTACGTAATTTATTTAAAAATGAAATTGCTACATGTGATACCGTCAAAGATGTGTTAGATCTAATTTTTATTAAAAATTATTTAATAACGTCCTTTTTTAATGAAATTTGCAATACAGTAATGTAGACAACATAACAAAAAAATTATTAACTATTCCCGTATCTTTGCAAACGGCTGAACGGTTATTTTCGAAGCTAAATTTAATAAAAATTATTTGAGAAGTTCAATGAGCCAAATTAGTAGCAAATATTATAAATACATTTTTCTTCAAGCGTATTATAATATTCATATTATGCTCCTGTACACACACTATAGAAGATGTTCATTGTCTTACTAGTACAAAAATGTTGTTATTGTTGTACTAGTAAAAAAATGTTAGTGTGTTAGTTCACCGCTGGCGGCGGCAGTTGTCACAGCAACACATATTATATTGAAAATTGTTATTTGACAGTTGTGTTGTTTTTGTTTTGTAGTGTACACAGCCTGCTTTGGCTGAAATTGCAAACACTACAATTAAAAAATTCCAAAAAAATGTCAAAAAATTCTTTGAAACACGAAGAAAAAATAGTATATGTCATTCGGAGTAGAACGCCCTTTTTGTGTTTTACCCAGCTTGCCTAGCCTCGGCTAGCGCCTCGGCCGCAATAGCTGGGTTCAACACAAAAAGACCGCTTTCTACTCCTTATAACATAATATACTATTAGTGATGTAGTAAGAAAATTAAATTTGAAATAAACTAAATATGGAACTTTTATTTGGTTTACATAATTTAAATAGCCTGCAGCTGAAGAGATCCGTAACGACTGAACTGACCTTTATTTTATATATTTTTGATAAGCTTTTAGGGCATTTGTTTGGCCATAAAGTTTTTTTTTTTTTTACTTTTCACTTAGGAGCCTATAATTGCTGTATAAAATAGGTCAGTAGGGAGCGCAAAAAATAGTGATGCACGCGAAGCGAGACGAGACGAGAAATATAAAATATCAATCTCGTCTCTTTTTCGAAACTGTAATATCGATCTCGCTCTCGTTCTCGCACATTTTTTTGGGGTTCGTCTCGTTCTCGCACGAGAGCCTCGCGAGAGTATCGCTATAAAAATAAGCGCTTGCGCACTACGTATTTACGTAACAGTTTTACTACGAGACAAGATTTAGTCATAAAAAAACCGCTACACTGGGTAACCAATCACTCCCATCGATGTTTATCCTTTACTTTTCAGTAGCGGTAAGAATTTTTAACAATGGTTTTAACTGGGATGAATTAGGGACTGAAATATTGGAGAAAACTAGTTCTATTGGATGCAAAACTGATTTGGTCATTATTTTGAATTTCCTCGCTCTGGGACCGATACCAAACGACTCTAAATAGACTCAGAAAATATAGTGAATTCATATAATTTTCACATTGACATGTTTTATGCAAGAATTAGCGTTGACTCCATTCCTTGTACGGTGCATTTTTCATTGAATTTAGGAATCAAAGCTATAAGGTTACAAATAATTTTTATTGCGAGACTCTCGCGAGATTTCTCTCTTCTCGTAGTTGTTATATCGATCTCGCCTCGAATTTTAAACTCCAATCTCGCTCTCGTTCTCGTCTCGCATAATGGAACGAGACGAGACGAGATGCGAGAGTACTCTCGCCGCGTCGTGCATCACTACAAAAAAATAATTTGGCTCGGGCGCTAGAAAGCTAGTTACGCCACTGCCCGTGGCTAACTTGTATGTGTTTGTTTAATTAATTGATGAACATACTTAGCTCTTTCTGCGGGCGGGTTATTGAGGTACGCTGTAGGACTCCTATTAATATTAGCATTTAATAATTCCCCTTGTGTGTAGTACATTCTGGCTTCCTGCATATTATAATGTGCTTTAATTATTGCCTGAAACAAACAATTACATTTACCAACTTGTCCCACATCAAAGGTATTAGAATATTCGTATTATTATTTCATACCTTAGTAATGCCAGAAATGAGCGCTTTGTAAGTTTCTTGAATGAAACCAAACACAGGAATATCGAAAAGTAGGTCACGAAGAAATCCCCCAGGAGCGGAGTGTGTGTGTGTTCCACTCAGCATTACGTTTTCTTCGGTGTAGAGCCCTTCCCCGAATTCCTTTTGCAAGTTCTTCAACACCTACAAAAAAAAAGAAAAATACATAAAAGTAGATTTTTAAAAATCATTATCCTGCAAATTATTATTTTATTCAATAAAACTTACTAAATTTTTTACTAGATCAAAATAAATATGGGTAAAAGATAAATACAATGTGTTACCTATTTTTTTTAAAAAAACGTAAGCATTAATAATGGTAAATCAGTTTTTCGCGCAAAATTTCTCAATTAATTTTATACAAAAATATTTGAAATAAAGTTGTAGATAATTAAATTCTACACATAAATCACAAATTAAATTTTATTCTGCACGTTTTACATGCTTTAAAACTGAAAATATATCTCATTTAGTCATGAAATTGAAATAAAATTACAAATAAATGCACCACGTTTGAATAGGACACTCCACCATTTTTTTTATATATAACTTCATCAAAAAGTGTAAGTAAAAGTAAGACTATTGGTGAAAATCCGGTGAAAAAATTCCTATTAATAAGCGAGTTATGGTCCCCCGAAGTTTGAAAATATAGATGTGACGTCACGAATATAAGTTTCTATATAAAACTGTTTTCTTCGTGGATCTAAAATGTTCTTGAAATGTACGCTATTTTTAAATTACATTTATAAAAAACAAATTAATATTGTAACACTGTGTGTATCAAAATTAGTAAGTTTAATGCAAGAAATTTATATTCAAATATAAAGTGTTTGAGAATTGCAGTACTGGACTGGTAGCTACGTGTCCGCTATTTGAATTTGTCTACTTCCATTGGTAGTAGACTCCACCCCCTAACTCGGTATTCGTTATATATTTATAGGTATATATATATATATATATATATATATATATATATATATATATATATATATATATATATATATATATATAGATTTCATATGAGTGACGAGCTGCTAAAACAAAAAACCCCTTATTTCCGAAGTATTTCAATTATATCGTTTTATTTCTTTATTAATATTCATTATTAAGCATCTACTTTCATTATTTTTTAATAATTTCTCTTAATTCGATTGTTTGGAATTATGATACCCAAAAAAATGAATTCGTAAATATTAAATTACTATACTGACCGGCACGAAAAACGGGCCATTTTTTTTATTATAAAAAAATGTTGTTACTGCTTTATTATTTTGTAATATCATTACATATTTTTATTATGGGTTTACAGACGACCATTTGGTATTATTAAATGAAAGATTAAAATAGCTAATAATTGTTTATTTGGAAACAATATAAATTAAGTCCACATAGGACAACAAACAATAATGGGAAAAAACTTAACAAAAACATAAATAAACGTTTAAAATAAAATCTCATTGCCTCCGCGGGCAATAAATGAAACCAATATAAGCCTACTAATACAATTTGTTAATTTCGTGATTTCGTTATGACAAGTTAAGAATAGGAATATTGGAGTTAATTAGTGATGTTTTTAGGAGTTGATGATTGATGTGAGGTCGAGGAAGTGCAGTTGACATCTATCAATAACAACATTTTATAGAAATTACTGTTATTAGCAATTTTTACAAAAAAAATGGCCCGTTTTTCGTGCCGGTCAGTGTATTTATTTTGTTTTGTTAAAAAACAGTTTTTGTCACAAAGAAAAGCTGCAAATAATAGTATATTAAAGAACGAATGTCATTATTCCCATTTTATTTTGCGAGCAGGAAAAACGGATTTCCCATATAAATAAAGAGAGAGCAAGTGGCAGTAAACGTGAAGCCATTTCCCCCTCTCCAGGTAGGGCCTAACTGTCAACCTTTCATGACCTTAACAAAGCTATTTTGTTTAGGTTACGTTTGTGTATTCTCTTAGATAAGTATATTCGTCATTGATACAATAAAGTCGTTATTTCCTGGTCAGTGGCGCGCCCAGGTGGGGGGGGGTGCAAGGGTGCACTTACACCCCCTTTGTAGTGGTGGCTCTGGGATCTGATAACTGGGTAGGTGACAAAATAAAAACGAAGATAATAGGTTTGTTCGCGGTAACATCCTCCGACGGATCCCACTCATTCCGTACTAATTCATGTAATGAAAAGTCGTATTAGTTCCTGATTCATAGTAGTTCCTTCAGTCTTTGGACTTGTCCAATTATTACGTGACCAATCATGTATCAGTCCATAGTGTTCCACGAACACGAAATTAACAGTTGGAGTCGTACCGGAACAACTAAAATGAAACTATGCATGCGTTAATCGTAGAAGGCTTCAGACTTGTCTTTTTGTTTATAAAATAATCAATAATGTAACAAATGATCCATGTATTTTGCAGCAACTTCCATTTCATGTACCCCGTACACCGTCACGTTACCAAATTACTTTTAAGGTCAATAAAGCTAGCAGCTAGGACGAATTATGAAACTAAGTCACCGATCAAGCAAATGTGTAACATTTTCAACTCAATTCCATCATACCTTGATGTATTTAATGATTCTATCTTAAGGCCCATTCAGAATAAAAAAAAATTAACGGTAGTATAAGAATTAGTGGCATCGGTAGCGTAAGAAATTTATAGTAAAAATTATTTCCGTTCACAATGAAAAATTATTGAAATTATAGTTTTTAGGAATTTTTACCTTCCGTCACCTTTAGGTAAGGAAGCTATTGTCTTTGGTCAAAAAATTCGATGATGAGTTTTTAATCAATAAGCACGTTTTAGGGTCCCTAGAATACGAATTTACTATTTTTACGATGATGTCTGTATGTGTGTGTGTGTGTGTGTGGATGTGTGTGTGTGTGTGTGGATGTGTGTGTGTGTGTGGATGTGTGTGTGTAACAAAATTTTCGTCTGCGATAACTCTAATACTACAGTTACAAAAATTATAATTTTTTCGTATACTTCTTCGTTACATCCATATGAAGAGCTGAATAGATTTTGGTTACAATTGGTCAACCGGAAGTACCATCATTTGAAGATTTTAACAGTTTTTCTTGAAAAAACTATGTTAAATATAATTTTTTCACATTTGATGTTATTATAAATATTAAAGTATATTTTATTCTCTGTACGATTTGACTCAATTTTATACTTAATATTAAATGGATATAGAGTTAAAAAATTATAAAGAAATTAAATTTCATAAAGTAGCCATAGCTATGAAAACAGCTACTATATTAAGAAAATTCTGATTGAAAGAGGTCAGTGTCAAGTGAAATTGACATAGTGTGTTTGTCTTACAATTTTTACTGGAAATATAGGATCTTTTGCTTTCTGTATGGAATTTGTATAAAATACATACAACTGCTTTAAGGTAATGTACAAGAAATAATAATAATAAATCTTTTATTTCTGCCGATACATTACACTGTATATAGAAAACGTCACAAAATAATAATTTTCTGTATGAAATTTGCATAAAATACATGCAACTGCGGGAAGGTAATGTACAAGAAATAGAATATTTAATTTAGCAAGGAACTTTCCGTATGAAATTTGTACAAAATACATAGAACTGACGGAAGGTAATGTGCTGGCCACATCAGATTTTTTACTATAAATTACTAGGGTCCAAGGTTGACATTTATAGCTGTCATTTCATTTTTGCGCAAAAAGCAACTGACACAGATGATGACTTATTAATTACACTTATCCACAAGCACTCCATTGTGTGAGATAAGCGAAGATAATAAGGGAATTTAAAATTATTTCAAAAAAAGAAAATGCGTGGGCACAAATTGCCTTTGAAATAAGCGAAAATGGTAAGTTACGCGTTCACTTTTAATTGCAAAGTTTATTAATAAGTCTGTTTGTTTATATAGCGCAACATCTGAGCCACACCACAAAATGATCCTTTATCTATTGCTCATTTTATCTGATGAAATCAGAAATCAGTTTGCAAACTCCTACCGCTGCCATTGCCACTGCGCTACTACAAATTTTCTTAATTTTTGGATGTGAACGAATACATTTGCTATAACGCAATCAATCTTTTACCCAGGCCATTACCACTGCCACTAATTCTACCGCTGCGTTAATTTTTTTGTTGTGAATGATACTTTATGGCTGGTTTATGATGGATTTAATTTACAAATTTAGATTTACGAATTTAAATTTATAAATATAAATTGTACATATCTGCCTTTACTAGTTCATGATGAATTTAAGAAATTTATGATTTAGAATTTACATTTAAAATATCACCATATTTTATATTCTAAATGTAAATTTGTAAATGCGTCCAATTATTTCACAGTATTTCAAACAATGATTTTTGGTGGGGAAAATGACAGTTTCAATTGACAGCTGAAACATTTTAATTTTGATTTGACAAATGGATTCTGAAAATATGGATATAGTATTAATATTATCTGTAGAAAAATACAGATTGATTATGATAAAAATGATAAATATCATATAACTGTCATCCCATTTGTGTCAAACCACGTAAGTTGATTGGGCATATTTCATATCATTAAATTCACTATAAACCAGCAAGATAAATCGTAAATTTCAAATCTAAATTTGTAAATCTAAATTTATAAATTAAATCCATCATAAACCAGCCATTAGTGTTTAAACGTAATTTAAATTCCTACTATTTGACAGTTTGATATCTTTTGTTTATTGCTACTTCTCTCTACACTTTAAGTATTGTTTTTGTGTTTTTTTTTTTGTATATTTTTGTATATATGTATTTGGCATGAAATATTTATGTATATCATTCATCCTGTAATTGGGGCATTAGTCCTGTTGGATTGAATTAAATTAAATTAATTAAATAAATAAATAAATGAATAAATAAATAAATAAATAAATAAATAAATAAATAAATAAATAAATAAATAAATAAATAAATAAATAAATAAATAAATAAATAAATAAATAAATAAATAAATAAATAAATAAATAAATAAATAAATAAATAAATAAATAAATAAATAAATAAATAAATAAATAAATAAATAAATAAATAAATAAATAAATAAATAAATAAATAAATAAATAAATAAATAAATAAATAAATAAATAAATAAATAAATAAATAAATAAATAAATAAATAAATAAATAAATAAATAAATAAATAAATAAATAAATAAATAAATAAATAAATAAATAAATAAATAAATAAATAAATAAATAAATAAATAAATAAATAAATAAATAAATAAATAAATAAATAAATAAATAAATAAATAAATAAATAAATAAATAAATAAATAAATAAATAAATAAATAAATAAATAAATAAATAAATAAATAAATAAATAAATAAATAAATAAATAAATAAATAAATAAATAAATAAATAAATAAATAAATAAATAAATAAATAAATAAATAAATAAATAAATAAATAAATAAATAAATAAATAAATAAATAAATAAATAAATAAATAAATAAATAAATAAATAAATAAATAAATAAATAAATAAATAAATAAATAAATAAATAAATAAATAAATAAATATGATGCTCTAACTCAGGGGTCGCCAACCCATCGATCGCGAGCTACCGGTAGCTCGCGTGGATACTTCCGGTAGCTCACAGGTATATCCCAAAAGAACTAAAAATAATAGAAATTTCCGTAAATTGTCATCATGTTTCGTTGCACAATCAAACAGACCATCTATGCTTATGTCCTGATCTTAGTAGGTACATCATTAATAAATACATATTGGTAAAGGAGGAAAATCCGTTAAATGTATTCTCTTGTCTAAAATGTTCTGTGATCTGGCAATTTATTTTTGTACATCAAAGGGGAAAAACATGCAGTTTCACATCCCTTAAAAAATGTAACTTTCAACTATAAGGCATTTGACCTTCAATGGAAAAAAATTTCGCCTGCGGCGCCTTGTTTTTCAGGATGCCTTACCTCCTCTAAGTTTTGGTGCTTATAAAAGAAAATTAAATTTGTCTTTTTTATAGAGTACGTGCACCCCCATATCCAAATTCCTGGGTGCGCCACTGTTCCTGGTCATTAGTTTAAAAGCTTAATTGTATGTGGAAATAATTTTATATTTGTTTTCCATCATTATAATATACATTTCAAATATTATTTTGTTGTTTAGCTATAAATTGTTCGATTTTCATAGAATTATTATGAATATATTTTGTGCATTTCAATGCATTTATTGCTAATTAAATTAGAATATTTTATTAAAACACGTGCCTTTGGTGGAGTCAAACTAGTACCATTAGGATATGAATATTTCTCAATTAATTTATATTTTAATCCTATGCAATTAGTTAATGAGGTATAGTAAATTAAAAATAACAGTACTATACGGGAAATAGCAGATTAATCAAATACGCATTTATAGTACCTACTTGATTTATGTGAAGTTTGCACTGCCTTATTACTTTTTTACCTCCCGTCATACCGTAGGTAAGGGAAGTAATGTAATCGTGCCAAAAATTCGATGGTGAGTTTTCAGTAAATCTGCACGAATTAGGGTCCCTACAACACGTTTTTACTATTCTTACGATGATGTCTCTCTCTTTCTCTCTCTCCCTCTCTCTCTCTCTCTCTCTCTCTCTCTCTCTCTCTCTGTGTGTGTGTGTGTGTGTGTGTGTGTGTGTGAGTGTGTGTATGTGTGTGTGTGTGTGTGTGTGTATGTGTGTGTGTGTGTATGTGTGTGTGTATGTGTGTGTGAGTGAGTGTGTGCGTGCGTGCGTGCGTGCGTGCATATGACGAGTTAATTAGATTTTGGGTAAAATTGGATAAATGGAAGTGATACTTTACTTAAAGCCCATAACAGTTTTTAATGAAAAACTATATTAAAATATAATCCAAAACTTTTCAATTTTAGTATTTAAGACTTTTATATCATGGAAAACAACATATTTGATTTTGGCTAAAATTAATCAACCAGAAGTAATACTCTACTTGACGCTCTGAACAGATTCTCGTGAAAAATATATTATGATATACTTCAAAACTTGTCAAATTTAGTATTTATAACTTTTATATGAAAGGGAACAACATATTAGATTTTGGTTACAATTGATAAACCGGAAGTGATACTTTATTTGAAGCTCTGAACAGATTTTCGTGAAAAATAAATTGATACAATCCAAAACTTTTCAAATTTGGTATTTACGACTTTTATACTAATGAGAACGACATGTTAGATGTTTCTAAAATTGATAAACCGGAAGTACTACTTTACAGGAAGCTATAAACAGATTTTCTTGAAAAAATATATTAAAACATAATCCAAAACTTCTCAAATTTGGTATTTAAAACTCGTGTATAATTTTAAACATTAGATTTTGTCTATACCTATATGATAAACTGGAAGTGGTACTTAATTTGGAGCTCTTAACAGATTTTCGAGGAAAAACATAATAAAATATAATCCAAAATTTGGTATTACAGACTTTTCTATTAATCGGAACAACAAATTAGATTTTTTTTACAAACGATCAACCGGAAGTGATACTTTATGTAAAGTTCATTCCTATTTCAAACATGGAATTGACGGGAGGTCATGTGTTGGCCACATCAGATTTTTTTTACTGTTCCTGTTACTGTAGCTACACCAGAAAGAGAAAGATCATTCAGTAAACTGAAATTAATAAAATCGTATCTTAGAAACAGCATGACTCAAAACAAAATAACGGTCTATACTCTATAGTTAAAACGGATGGAATATAATTCACTAACGGGCCTATTCTGTAACTCGGTCGTTAATTTTTAACCTCTGTTGAAATTTTCTAACTAATCAAGTATGTTCACAAATAAGTAACAAAAAAACGGATTTTTAGTTTTAAAATCAATATCTATTGGATAAAAATTTTAACCAATGCTTAAAAATTAACCACTGAATTACAGAATAGGCCCGTAAGATAGTTATTAACATGGATAGTCGTTAGGTAAGAACTGAGAATTAACAGCTGCCATTCAATTGGTATTCAGTAAATAAATAATTAACGAAATTGTTAAAACAATCGTTGTTAAATAGCAGTGATGTTATTACACTTGCCATCAAATAAGTATGAACTGGTAATCTCAACACTGTTCCCAATTCATATGGGCAGTGTTGAAAATCAGTTCATACTCATTTAACAGCGAATATAACAAGGCATGCCGATTCTCAATATTTGTACGTATTTCTACACTATTGACAACGTAAAGTGACAGATTCCGCGGAACAATATTCTCTAATGGTAAATTACATTTGTGAACACAAAAAAAAATCATTTTGGGCACATTAAATGACATAAAGGTAGTTGGAAATTTTGCAAATCGTTGATTGAGTGCAAATTGAAATTATGCCCTGTAATCCCTTTATAAGACCCACAGCCAGGTATTGAAATTAAGTGAAATCATGAACGACATCTTTGAATTTCTTTGTAAATATACCACCGTGCAAAATTATTAATAGTCACGAGGAACAAAAATAAAAACAACGAAACAAACGGCGCATTGGCTTGTGACGCCAAACAAGGTTCATTTGTCACTGGTCGGCAACATAATTATCTTAAAAAATATTTTCTTTTAACAGAACATCCACCTCTGGATCCAGTGCTAACGATAAGAAAGTGTTCTGATATAGCCATTCCACACTTTCGGGTATTAAGCAATATAATTTGACAAAATCTTCTTTACTGGGGTTTTTTCTACGAATTTTATAATTTTTACGGGCTTGTACGACGTAGAACATGTTTTTTAAATTAATATAATATTAGATTTTTAGTTCAATATCCCATAAGCATGACAAATATCATACTTGTAAATGTATTAAATAAATACTTAATTATATAGCAATCAACTCCATTTTATTAATACAGTTTTAAGTAATTATTTATTGTACTTGGAAATACGTCCGAATATTATCTAAGGTACCGCAAGGTAGTGTGCTAGGACCGACACTTTACGTGATCTACACAGCCGATATACCAGTATCTGAAATGACTACCATTGCTACATTTGCAGATGATACCGCTGGTTTATCATCACATGACAGTCCCAACTTGGCCACACGGAATTTACAAGAACATCTAGACGACATAGAAATCTGGTTAAAAAAATGGAAAATTAAAGTGAATGAAGACAAATCGTTGCATGTTACATTTAGCATGAGAAGAGATACTTGTCTTCCAGTAACACTGAATGGCCTACAACTAACTCGAGCCGAAACAACAATAAAATTTAGAAAAATGTATAGGATGTTAGGAAGAGAATCGCGGATGTCGTTAGAGAATAAATTGCTTTTATATAAAACTATGCTGAAGCCAATATGGACGTATGGGATAGAACTATGGGGTACAGCCAGTAACTCAAACATAGAAATTCTCCAAAGATTTCAAAATAAAGTCCTACGAGTAATAACGAATGCATCGTGGTACGTGCCCAATGCAGTTATACATAATGTCTTAAAAGTGCCATTAGTGCGTGATGAGATCAAATAGTTTAGTGAAAAACACAATACAAAACTTCAAATGCATCCCAACGACCTTGCTACTGCACTCCTAGATGATGAAGATGAAGTAAGACGGCTAAAAAGATTCAAACCATCTGATCTCCCAACCAGATTCATTTAGAATCTCACCATCAAGCTAATTATTAGAATAGTTTATAGGTTAGGTTAAGTTCTTTGTACATAAAATAACTATGTATTAGTTAATTTCATATAGAGATTCTTCATTGGAAGAGTCTCTGCATGCCATGTCAATATTATCTGAAGTTCAATCAAATACTTATTATCCACATACGGATAGATTGTATAAGAAATTGAGTTAATAATAGATATTTATGCAACAAGTGTGTAAAGTAGTACTTTTTTGGTCGAGTGCGATGTTTTACTCATGAGGCGCAGCCGAATGCGGAAATTGTAGCACGAGACAAAAAACACTATTTTACACACGTGCTGCATACAACATTTTTCCTACAACCGAAATGTTAGTGATGTTACTCATATATGAGTATTATAATACCAAGAGTACAGGCATCCAGCATCTTCAAATACTGTTCGTGCGCTTTCTCATAATACTGTACAAAATGTAATTTAAAACACTTGGAAGAATCTCAGACAAAAGTGGATTAGTCTTCTATTATTGTACATTTAATATTAATAATAAAAATTAGGTTAGGTTAGAATACATGTCAAGAAAATGTTAATGTTCTTAAAAATTAAATTAGTACTCAATTTGTTAAAAAAATTATTACATTTGTTTCATTTACAGTGTATATTAATATTTCTTAATAAATTTTATTACTTTCATTATTATTTACTACCTAATTATCTACTTGACAGGTAAATTAACCGAATTTTACTGTTGCCTAGCACACTGTAATGAGTGCGTGAAAAGTACTTTTCACGCACGGTTGTAGGAAAAAAATTATTGTACTTTAAAAAAACTATCAGTATAAGTATTTACATATTTATATTAATACCACTCATAATATTTATTCACAGTAAAATTAATGCAAATATCTATTGTTTTTTCTTATACCTAATCATAAAATTTTCAAAACTATATGGAGGGGGCTACATTTTCTTGCAGGAAGAGGGGGCTCTAAATCCTAGTTACGCCACTGTGTCAAATATGTAAACGTCAAGAATCATCGTTACGTTTAACAGAAAAATAAATTCGCATACTTTGATTTTACAATTTTATTTGAAAATGAATGAAAAATAAGGAAATTAAAGAAAATGATCATAGAATAGTGCTGTGTTAAAGGTTGTACGACTACAGAAAAAATTCAAAACATATTCCATAATTTTCGGCAAAGAAGAAAAATCTAAGCAATAATTTTATTTTTTATCACATCAGGAAACGTTCCCATATCTAGATTATTCAATCCGCTCAAGCGTATACCTTCGTAAAAATGTTAAAATCGGATTGTAGGGAACTCAAAACGTGCGTAATCACTAAAATTCCAATATGCTAGCATGATTCTTCGTCTTCTTATACCTCTCGTACCTTACCAACAATGCCAATTGGGAGAGGTAAAAATGAGGTCATCGATTTATACTTCAGCTCTAAATGAATATTCCAAAATTTGTTTTCTTTAAAACAATGTCGTATAAACGATATCAACTCTTCGTCAACTGAAGTGGAACGTTCTGCTTCATACACCATGCAGCACTCATGCGGAACATTCAGAATTAGAATACCATTACATGCATCAATGAAGGACATTTTAGGCATTAAGTAATCAGATGTAATTTTGAAAATTTGAATTCCAATATGGCTGAATTATTTAGAAATATGCAATGCAGTAATAACAAAATTATGTTCAAGCCATTTTACGCAATCATCAATGACTGAATAAATAGTATTATAAAGGCCGGCGCGCACTTGAACGACGCGAAGAGCGGCGAAGGGAAGCGCGAGGAAGAGAAGTTTTTTTCATTCAATATATTCTTATGTGTATAGTCGCCTCGTTGCTCTGCTCTTCGCTCCTCCAAAGTGCGCGTATACACTTAATAATACATTGAATGAAAAGACTTCCCCTCGCCGCGCTTCGCTTCGGTCGCTCAAGTGCGCGTTGGTCTTAAAGAAGAGAACTGCATAATTTTTCTCGGTCTAGGTACAATTTACATTTTTACAAAGCACCAAGGAAAAAATAACATTATCTGCTGAAGTGTATAGGTATACAATTATTTTCAATAAAAGCGTAATTCAGAGTGTCGTTATAGTTATTTATTTTATTTTATTTTGGAATCACAAACTTGTTAATGCCCTCAAGTGGGCGCAATTTGGCTTTTATTGCCCGAGGGCAACAGCTATTCAAACGTATCAAAATCGTGGTTTATGGATAAATGTCAGACAACACAACAAATTCGATAAATCACGTTTTTTGAACACCGTCACTAGCAAAACATTCATATTCTTTCTCGTATTATGTCTTTTGACTTTTGTGGAACTAACTTGCCCTGTGCAGCCTTAAATACATTCGTTATTTCTTTGGAATAATACTTAAGCATACTTAAAATTCACAACGCCAACACAGCAATAACCAGGGCCGGATTATCCATAAGGCAATATAGGTAGTTGCCTAGGGGCGCCGACGGCTTGGGGGGCGCCGGCGACGAACAAAACACAACAAATTTTCATTATTGAAAATTATCTACAAAAAAAAAAACTTGTACAAAATATTGTCATTTATTCTTTTCTGTCTAGTATATTTGAATCGGATATGTGATTTGGCCGTTGTTTTAGGACGGTGTTGAGAGCCTATATGTTGTTGTAAATAGACAAATAGACTGATACTGAAAATATTTTGATATTTGGCAAGTACTTACTTTCTAAATACGCATGCTCTGACTGCACGAATCATATGCTTAAAGGTGCATTCACAAATGAAAATTAGGTATATGGTTTTTGTTTAGGTTTAAGTAAGTCATTCATAAATGTAAAATTAAATTCCCCGAAAATTAGTTTAGATATGTACAGTCATCCTATGTAAATGCTTCAAAAACAAGATTAAAATATCGGTAGATCAGTACTCAGCTAGACACCTGTGCGCCGTGAAACTGTCATTCGCTTGGCATTATTTATTGGTTATATTTCAGCAATTAAGTTATGACAGTCTCCATGTTCTTCTCGCATTTGTTTAAAAAGCCGAATCCACCAAGTGGATAATACATAAAGATGGGTGTATACTCGTATATCTATATCATTTCAGACTCGTTCTCATTGGTGAAGTTTGTGACGTCAAACTAAATCATAAACCTAAAGATTGGACCTTGCAATGTTTAGCTTTATGATTTGGAATTAGAGACCCTGAATTCTGAAGTGTGAATGGGGTCATTACATAATATGCGGCCAAAGTCTTTAAATCTAAAGTATAAACCATAAATCTAAACCTAATTTTCATTTGTGAATGCACCTTAAGAGTGCAACATTTACACCCCTATTCAGAAACAAAAATTTAAACAGTGTGTAACTTAACCACTGTTTAAAATAATCAACGTTGATTATAATTTTGTTCATTCAGAAACACGGTAACTAAATATTTAAACATCGTTTAAAATAAACACTGTTTAAAAAATCAAGACCGTAAAAATACGAATTAGGACGCAAATTCAATTTTTCTATCTGTCATACTGCTGTCATAATTGGACAGATACATGTTGAAATTAAATATGAAACTGAAATTAAAGATAATTTGAAAATTTTAATAAAAAGAATTAGAAATGGATACAAGCTAAAATAGAAAACGGGCAGAAAATTGGAAGTTGGAAGATAATTTTTAGTTATTGAAGATAAAAATGTGGGGAGATAGCAACAAAAAGAAAAGTTCGTGCTGAGAATTAATATATCTAAATTTGCTCTAAAAAGAAAAGAACCGGTGGCGAAAAAATCAACAGACATTCACTGGCAAATTTGAAATTTTAGATCAGTTTACGAAAGACAAATTACTAGGAGGACGATATGGACATAGATAACGTACTGCAAACTAAAACTCTGGCAAACAATGAAACTCGATTATACTATTTCGATCATTACCATAAATTTAATTGTAAATTTAAAATGTAAAAGATTTCATGTAAAGAAATTTAACAATTTTTATTTTTAATAATATGTAACGGAAGAAATACAATAATAATTCATTCAAATTTAAATTACATTAATTATAATATTAATTAAAGTATAAATTAGTATACTGTGTTCTAAAAATATCGTTTTTTAAATTTGGTCGATGGGGTGCATTTCTTCTGAGTGATCCTCATTCCAGTTCTCTTCTTCATTTAATCATTTAACTATATTGTGTAAAACTGCCAGTAAATTCTAAATTAACGTTTATATTCATTCAGTTTCCTGACTTCTTCAATAATTTCGAAAACCTCGTCAATTGCACTCAGATTGAAAAATATAAACTACCCCAACACCTTGTTTAAATTTGCATATTTAAATTGCTGTTTAGTTACGGTGACTACGATGAAAAAGTGTCTATGAATGAGTAAAATGCGTTAAACAGGGTTACTAAGGATAAACACTGTCTAAATTAAAACAGTGTTTAAATATTTAAACAGTGTCTAAAAAAAGTAGTCTCTGAATACAAAAATGAACGATATGTCAAAATTAAACAGTGTTTAGCTTAAACACTGTTTAAATTTTTGTTTCTGAATAGGCCTGTTAATGTTTTATTATTATTATTATTATTATTATTATTATTATTATTATTATTATTATTTTAAAAGTTTTGTTGTGGGGGGGGTATCTATAATATAGTTGCCTATGGGCGAAAAAAGTCATAATCCGGCCCTAGCAATAACGAATATACAAATATACTTATTGAATCCTTGAATTTCGAGAACCAAAATAAAATAAAATATTGTATCTAGCACGGGTACCTATAATCAAGATTATAGCACTCGGGCAAATTAAAGCTCGACGCGTAGCGGAGAATTTTAAACATTCCCCCGTGCTACAAACTTTTCATTATACCCTTAATACATAAATAACTATTCATGTATTAAGGGCATAATTGCAAGATTTATTTATTTAGTTCAACACAAAAATCAAATATGTTACGTCTCAGTGTCAGCTTAATTTATAATTTTATGTAATAAATTTATAAATATTTAATCGAAAACAAGACGCGGCAAATGCAACCTGCAACCTCCCATATGTTATTACCTGATTTTCAGTGCCGTAACTAGGGCGCAAAATTCTTAGGGCGCAAAATTTTAATCATTTATATGGTTTTAGATCAAATATTTCTAAAATCTATTTTCTAAATTTAACAAATAATTATCTACAGATAAGCCAGTTGGCAAGGTGTTTATTGTGGAAATAATTGGTGAGCTGGAGTGAATTTTATTCGTTTTACTGGGACCTCCAGAAAGACATACTAATTTTGCACCCTCTAGCGACCTCTGATTTTGCCGCCATCTTGGTTCAAAAGTGCAAAAAATGAGATTTTGGCCATTTCTTGAAAATAGTGGCCCGTATCAAAATTTTACAAAAATAAAAGTTAAAGCTCGTAATTTCCTGTACATAAAAGCGTACTTACATTTTTTGACAAGGATGAAATCTCAAAAAATTATGTTAAAAAATAGTTAATCAGAATAGCAATAGTCGCGTTCTTTTTTCCACTTTTTACATGAGATCTCAGTTCGTCTCAGTTCACCTTAGTTGCCTCACTAATTTTGACCGTTCTTTTTATCATAACGGAGGTGAGATAAAGTGAGACCGAAGTGAGAAGAGTTCCTTCCCCCTTCCCGATTCTTAGTCACCTCTGGAGGTTGTGCTTGTTGAGTTTTTAATCTTAGATGAATGGTGGGGATGAATGTTTTGCTGTCACGGGCTGTCACATACAATTAGTTTGGTTATTGTAAAGATTATTTGTTTATTCCTTTAATAAATATTATTATTAGAAGAATAAATAAATATACAAAAGACGTAAACTTCATACAATTGAAAATTAAGTGAAAGTTATAGTACCGTACAATTTAAACAACATTTTAGAACGTGTCGCACTACATGTTATTATGTAATCGACAGAATTATGGAAGCCCAAATAATGCCCACTCATAGTTTTGGGCGATCCAAAATAATGCCTGAAAATATCATGGTTGACTGTTAAAAAGCTAATGTCAAATTCAAATTGTTCAAGTTAGCAACAAAATTTGTCTTTTGTCGTTCTCTTTACTTCATAAAAATATTTCTTGATCTCAACTCAGTTCATGTCAAACTCATCTCATTTTGAGATGAGATGAGATAAGGCAAATGATAAAAAGAACGCGACTATTATATGATAGAAATTTAAATTACTCAAAAACTAAACAATATTAGGTATTTAGTACTTAGTATATATCTTGTTCCATTTAAGCCATTCAGTTAAAGAGTTGGGCATAGTTTTGAATTCTCTGATTGGCTGAAATTGGAGACAAGAGACACGTTTCCCCAACGTATTTTTTTTACTTTTTATAACAGTTTATTTTTGATGAGTTTTGAATTATCTTTTCCAGCTCTTTCCTACAAATTCATCCACAACCCTGATCCGGTTAAAGATACGATTACGCGGTTTGAAAATTTGAATTCATCATGAAATTCTCCTTTATGTCATGTTTTACACCTTGTTCCATTTTAGCCATTCAGTATTGTAGAGAATAGGGAATAGTTTTGACCTCACCGATTGGCTGAAATTGGAGACAAGAAACAAGTTTACCCAATGTAATTTCGGCTACTTAAAACTTAGGGTACCTTTATAACCAGGGTATGGCCATGGGCCAAGATCGCCGCCATTGTCGGTAATTGATTTTCCTATTTATTGGTAATAAATGTGATATTATATTATAAAATAATATTAAATAATCACACTGTGAATTTAAAAAGGTAATAAAAATGAATTTATTTAAGATATATACAATTATTATTAAGACATACATTTATAGGTTATGTAGAATATATGATATGTGTTGTTATTATCACATCTAATTTAATATCACTAGTTCTTAATTACATAATAATTATATATTCTAAACTTACCTTTTAAAAATTTAAATGATTGTGCTTAATATTGGTAATTTTTAGTTGTTTTCAGTGACAGTAATCGTGGTGGGTATCTTAACAAACTACACATGTAAATAAGATAAAATATATTGCTTACACTTTAAATACATATTAAAATGATAATTAAATGTGTTTTTCATTAAAATAAAACAAATAGCTACGAAAATACATAATACTTTGCGCAAGAACAACACATATAACAGATGTCCCGGTAATGGCGGACGAAACGTGAGCCACGCCATGGCCATACCCTGGTTATAAAGGTAGCCTATTAAAACTGAGGCTGATGCGCCATCTGCTGAATGGCTTAAATGGAACAGAGTATGGACGTTTTTTGCCGATGAGCGGTTCGCGAGTTACTACTAGCAACTTAAACTTATATGAAAGTCCTAAACATCTACAAATCGGTTTGGATCTCATTTCGACACGTATTAAATACGTAATGTTGTTTATCTATAATCGTGTCAAAATTTTTGATGAAAATATGAAGCCGATTTGCAGATGTGCTAAATGTTAGAAAATGTTCATGTAAATTTAAGTAACTTGCGAACCGCTCATCAGAAGTTTATTTTGTTTTCATTTTCTTGATATGTAGGGGCGCGAATAAAAATTTTGCCACTGGCGCTCAAAACCCTAGTTACGGCTCTGCTGATATTTAACATTTTTAGTACAAATATTTGCATTAGAAATATTGTAAAAATTTAATTTCAGAATGCCTTTAATACTTGTTTTATTTTTTTGTAATAAAAATAAATATTTACAAATTTATTACGGTATCAATCTTACTATATTGTAACGAGACGCTGGTTTATGATGAACTTAATTTGTACATTAAAATTTAAAATTATGACTACAAATTTACAATTTTCTATCTGATTTAATATTCTTTTTTGAAATACTGATACTAACCAATCAATGTCCATCAAATGATTTATTATATTTTGACGTATCGTTAGTAGAAATTTTACATTACGAATATTTTTTCATAACAGTAGACTTGTTGAATCCTAATTAACAAGATGATTTTTTTTGCAAATGCATTTCAGCATAAGTAATTAATAATGGTCTCTTGTGATTTGTCGGTTTTGAAATTTAGGAAATATAAAATATAAATTTGATATTTTTAAATTTGCAAATCGTTCAGACACGTTACGTTTTCAGTATGTTCATACAGGTTGGTGACTTAGACGACACAGCATAAGTGTTTCAATGGTAAAATCGTAATGTACAGTTATTTGCTCCCCTAATTATTTTAGACCAAAATTGTATTTAGGTGTTTGCTACAGAAAAAATATAGCATCCGAATCTGCTATATATCGAAAACATTAATATTTTTACAAAAATCATTGATGCCATGAAACAAAAATTTACAAACATCTGTCATAGATTCTTGACGTTAAACTTATTTTCAGAACGAGTAAAATGAAAACACTTTTATTGTAGTTGATGACAATGTAATAGTTGATTATAACAACTATGAATATGAGCCTTAACTTATTTAAATTAAAAGACATAAAATGTTCAAACAAACCTCCATTTACCATTAAACAATACCCCAATTTGTTGTAAAATTCTTGTCTGACATTTCCTAATTGTTTATATGATATTTGTTTAAATATTTATTCCATGGAACCAATGATTTTTGCAAAAATGTTATAATTGTTTTCGACTATTTTTACGGTGTCGAAAATGGAAAAATCATAAACAATATCATATTCGGATGCAATTTTTTTTTCTGTAGCAAAAACCTAAATACAATTTTGTTCTAAAATAATTAGGGGAGCAAATAACTGCTGCGTCGTCCAAGTCACTACCCTGTATACATGTTTAAGTAAATTATAAATTGTCCTCGTAAACTAAATTCATTATAAACCAGCAAAGCAACAAGACTCTGAAATATATTTGTTTACGAATAACGTAATAAAGGAAACCTTTATGTTAATTTATTTTCAAAGTACTTTGACGCGTTTAATTATTTATTGACTCCTTCCTTTGTCGACTACTGTGCTAAAATTAGTTTACAAATTAATGTAAATAAATCAGTGAACTGCAAACTGGGAATTAGATCAAATAACCTGAATCCTAGAACCTACCTAGATTAAAGTCTAGCATTCAGCGTCGTGTATTTCCTGTTTAGTTTTTGAATTTGAAAAGGCTATCAGATGTACGCTAAACGTATTCCGTTAATTTAAAACGGACCGTTAAAAATAAACGGACAAAATTAACAAATTCGGTATTCAGAAAGACTGATCCGTTTCCGTTTATTGGACCCGTTAATTTAAAACAATCAAAAAGTCCCGTTTATAACATAAACGAATAATTTGGTTGACATTATTAATTATTTATTATTATTTATATATATATATATATATATATATATATATATATATATATATATATATATATATATATATATATATATATATATATATATACTTACAGGTGTCTCACAACTCCGCCCCAGACGAAACTGACACTTGCCGACGACAATAGGTTGCCAACAAATATAAGAAAATAATTTGCGGCTGCTTGCATAACGGAGTTACAAGACTTTTTAATCTACCAATCCCGGAAGGATATCTTGAGGTGTGATGATATTATTACAAAATAAAACTGGTTGTTAGGTTTTAAAAATACTACTAGTGAGTTACAAAATTTTTTTTTTACTTACTGTAATTTTGACACTTTAGAGTTGACTTTTCACTGTCAACAAATTTAGGTTAGCGAAGGTGTCATCCGAGATCATTTATATCGTACAGTGCAACGTGTTGTAGCAGCTGTGTAAAATGTATTAAACGAAAGTATTATTGTCATTTGATCTTGCATAACTTGACCGGTCTCATGCGTCCTTTCGATGGCTTTCAATATCATTTTATGATCCACAAGGTTTCTATCCGGAAAACGTTCCGAATAGACTCGTGCTGCCTCTCTGGCGTTACGTCCACATTCTCCGAAAATTATAATCATTTCTAAGTAATCCGCGGCTGAATACATGGTAAGAATTTGCCTTTTTATTCACCTTGTCAAATTTAATTTGACACTGACATTTTTCGAAAACTACAGTTGCCCACACATTTTAAAGAAGATTTGATTTGTATAAAACCATAGTAACGTAAAATTACGGCAAACACACGTTACAGGTATAGGTCTCTGATTGGTCAATTTTAAGACGTTTTTTCTCGAATATCTTTTGAGCTAGATTTTTTTTTCTTCGAAATTACACATCCGAGTGCAGTCTCGTGTATCCTCATTCGCTCTGGGGCGCGAGTTGTGAGACAGCCTGTATATGGCTCTTTTAATCATTTCTAACCTATACTTTCGTAATTAAAGAAGAAGAAAAAGAACGGAGGTAATATTGCTTATACTTCTATGAATAATTACATTTTATTGAAACATAACATTTGCATTTTAAGGTACGTTTACGTCGTCAACATTAATTATTAAGGCAGTGATTTTGCCACCCCAAATGGGGTCGCGAGGACGTTTGCTAAGGTCGCGTGGTGTATGAAAAGAAATAATAACGAAGAAGAGTAGTTTTCTCAAAAATCAATTTTTCCAATAAATATGTTTTTCTTAACATGAATTTGTCTATTAAAAACTTTAAAATATGAACAAATGCATGTAAATTCTGTGACATTGCCTTTTATAAATTTATGTCGGTTGAATAAAGAAGCAACAAGATACATATTTAATATCTTGTGACTATACTTCTATGGAAACAGTTATCAATTAAATATTGGTGGCTGTTATAATTTTGGATTGAGCCATCAATGTATAAATTTAATTACAAGTTTAATGAATGCCCCCGCACTTTTGTTGAACGCAAACAAATCCCTATTTTTTTCTAAACTATTCAAGATAAATAAGTCCGTTCTCGTCTATTTTATTCCATAATATTAATATTATTTAATTTGATATATTTTTTGACAAAATAATATATTTGCAACAAATTATGTATTTTTTTACGTTCGTGTTCCCATTGCATCTTACGAACAGTGCATACAACTTAACGAACTCTATTAATATTGCGAATAACACTATATTTACTGAAAAAATACATTTCGAACCTGTAATATAGAATAACTACGTGTATAACATAAGTCTGTATTAAAAATAGTGTTTCATTCCTTTACAAATTTTAAATTAGTTGACGATATAAACTATAATTCACGAAAGATGACTACTCAAGGTCATTTGTGAGCCGTCTGATATAATATTACTTGCAGATAACTTCATTGCATTTCGTATGCATAGGCGTGCAACATGAAATATTTATGGAGACATTTTAACGGAAAAACTAACAGTAATTCATTTGAAAATTATGTTTCTTTCTAAATAATGCCTTTCTGAAAGATTTATCTTCTTCACTTATGTTTTTGCAAATACAAAAACATAGACTTAACTTATAAACCAAGGAATAATAATTTGATTTAAACGTTAACGCCACTGGGTAAATATTAGCACAGACAGAGGGCAGTGTAGTAGATAATTAGGTATCTATAATACTACGATGTCATTATTATTTATAGTGTGTTAGAAAGTAATGCCACTATTTACGTGTATCTGCCACACTACATAAATTAAATAGACATAGATCAAATAATCCTTCTCTTTCTAATACAAAATGTTGCTAAGCAACCGCTATAAAGTGATGTGTACTCTTTCTTCGAACAAACGACCTTGAATAATCATCTTTCGTGAATAATACAGTACATATATAGAAATGTTTATTGGGTATTCTATTGTTGTCAACACTGCTTCTGTGAAAAAACAAAAAGAGCATTATGTGTATCTATCTTCACTAATGTATGTTACGGAGTCCGTTTTGGAGTTAAATTTTAACGTATCCGTTTATTCATTTCTTTGGAATATGAAATTTTAACGGATCCGTTAAAATATAATTTTTAAACGGGTTCCGTTCAAATTTTAACACCGCCTTTAGAATAGGCCTGTAACAGATCTATTCTAAAGGCGGGGTGTTAAACGTTAAAATTTCCACGGACCCCATTTAAAAATTATATTTTAACGGATCCGTTAAAATTTCATATTCCAAAGAAATGAATAAACGGATACGTTAAAATTTAACTCCAAAGCGGACTCCGTTACATATATAAGTGAACATAGATACACATAATGCTCCCTTTTTTTTCACATAAGCAGTGTTGACAACTATAGAATACCCAATGAACATTTCTATATATATCGTCAACTAATTTAAAAACTGTAAAGGAATGAAACACTATTTTTAATACAGATTTATGTTATACACGTTGTTATTCTATATTACAAGTTCGAAATATATTTGTATTAATAAATATAGTGTTATTAGTAATATTAATAGTTCCTTAAATTGCATGCACTGTTCGTAAGATGCCATGGGAACACAACCGTCAAAAAATAAATAATTTGTGGCAAATATATTATTTTGTCAAAAAATAAATCAATTTAAATATTATTATCGAAAAAAAATAGACGAGAACGAACTTATCTTAAATTATTTAGAAAAAAATAGGGATTTATTTGCGTTCAACGAAAGTGCGGGGGCGTTCATTAAACTTGTAATTAAATTTATACATTAATGGCTCAATCCAAAATTATAACAGCCACCAATATTTAATTAATAACAGTTTCCATAAAAGTATAGTTACAAGATATTAAATATATATCTTGTTGCTTCTTTATTCAATCGAAATAAATTCATAAAAGGCAATGTCATATCCATGGATTTGTTCATATTTTAAGTGTTTAATAGACAGATTCATGTTAAGAAAAATATATTTATTGGAAAACGTATTTTTATTTTCAAAATTAATATTTTCTTCAATTTGAGAAAACAACTCTTCTTCGTTCTTATTTCTTTTCATACACCACGCGACCTTAGCAAACGTCCTCGCAACCCCATATGGGGTGGCGGTTCCTACTTTGAATATCACTGCCTTAAAAATCCATGTTGATGATGCAAATATTTTGTTTCAATAAAATGTAATTATTCCTAGAAGTATAAGCAATATTACCTCTGTTCTCTTTCTTCTTCTTTAATTAAAAACTATAGGTTAGAAATGATTAAAAGAGCCACATATATAAAAATAAATAATAAATAATGTCAAACACAAGCACCAAATTATCCGTTTATGACATAAACGGGACCTTTTGACAGTCCCATAAATTGTTTTAAATTAACGGGTCCAATAAACGGAATTCCGTTCAGTATCAAAACGGATCAGTCTTTCTGAATACCGAATTTGTTAATTTTGTCCGTTTATTTTTAACGGAATACGTTTAGAATATACCTACAGGTCTATTCTAAAGGCACCCCGTTAAACGTTAAAATTTCAACGGAACCCGTTTAAAAATTATATTTTAACGGATCCATTACAATTTCATATTCCAAAGAAATTAAAAAACGGATACGTTAAAATTTAACTCCAAAACGGACTCCGTTACATACATAAGTGAAGATAGATACACATAATGCTCTTTTTGTTTTTTCACACAAGCAGTGTTGACAACTATAGAATACCCAATAAACATTTCTATATATGTACTGTATTATTCACGAAAAATGATTATTCAAGGTCGTTTGTTCGAAGAAAGAATACACATCACTTTATAGCGGTTGCTTAGCAACATTTTGTATTAGAAATAGAAGGATTATTTGATCTATGTCTATTTAATTTATGTAGTGTGGCAGATACACGTAAATAGTGGCATTACTTTCTAACACACTATAAATAATAATGACATCGTAGTATTACAGATACCTAATTATCTACTACACTGCCCTCTGTCTGTGCTAATATTTACCCAGTGGCGTTAACGTTTAAATCAAATTATTATTCCTTGGTTTATAAGTTAAGTCTATGTTTTTGTATTTGCAAAAACATAAGTGAAGAAGATAAATCTTTCAGAAAGGCATTATTTAGAAAGAAACATAATTTTCAAATGAATTACTGTTAGTTTTTCCGTTAAAATGTCTCCATAAATATTTCATGTTGCACGCCTATGCATACGAAATGCAATGAAGTTATCTGCAAGTAATATTATATCAGACGGCTCACAAATGACCTTGAATAGTCATCGTTCGTGAATTATAGTTTATATCGTCAATTAATTTAAAAACTGTAAAGGAGTGAAACACTATTTTTAATACAGATTTATGCTATACACGTAGTTATTCTATATTGCAAGTTCGTAATGTATTTTTATCAATAAATATAGTGTTATTAGTAATATTAATAGTTCCTTAAATTGCATGCATTGTTCGTAAGATGCCATGGGAACACAACCGTCAAAAAATAAATAATTTGTGGCAAATATATTATTTTGCCAAAAAATAAATCAATTTAAATATTATTATCGAAAAAAAAATAGACGAGAACGAACTTATCTTAAATTATTTAGAAAAAAATAGGGATTTATTTGCGTTCAACAAAAGTGCGGGGGCGTTCATTAAACTTGTAATTAAATTTATACATTGATGGCTCAATCCAAAATTATTTGTCTTGTTGCTTCTTTATTCAATCGAAATAAATTTACAAAAGGCAATGTCACAGAATATCCATGTATTTGTTCATATTTGAAGTTTTTAATAGACAGATTCATGTTAAGAAAAACATATTTATTGGAAAACGTATTTTTATTTTCAAAATTACTATTTTGATAAATTTGAGAAAACAACTCTTCTTCGTTATTATTTCTTTTCATAACACCACGCGACCTTAGCAAATGTCCTCGCAACCCCACGACGTAAACATACCCATCCCAAAATGCAAATATTATGTTTCAATAAAATGTAATTATTCATAGAAGTATAAGAAATATTACCTCTGTTCTCTTTCTTCTTCTTTAATTACAAACTGTAGGTTAGAAATGACTAAAAGAGCCATATATATGAAAATAAATAATGTGAAACACAACTACCAAATTATCCGTTTATAACATAAACGGGACCTTTTGACAGTCCGGTAGATTGTTTTAAATTAACGGGTCCAATAAACGGAATTCCGTTCAGTATCAAAACGGATCAGTCTTTCTAAATACCGAATTTGTTAATTTTATCCGTTAATTTTTAACGGTCCGTTTTAAATTAACGGAATACGTTTAGAATACACCTGCTAGTCAGCTTTTGCAATCCGTTATGAAAGACATATGTACACAAGGAATGATGAAATATTTATTTCTTGATTTATGAATGTAGCAATGATAAATGCTTTTACAGTAAAATTAACAAAAATTAAATGTTGTACAGAAATACACTTTCAACCCTCTAATAATTTGTCATTATTGCTCCAATATTAAACATGAATAATTCACAAACAAATTTACTTCTAAGAATTCAGTATTATGAATATCAGAATTTCCTGAGTGTCTGGTCGCGAATCTGGGGAACCAGGTTCGATCCCGACCGACGCCAACTATTCCGAATTTTAAATGGCACAAAATTGACCCCTGTGGTGCACTCTCCACGCCAGCAATGAGTGCCCGTGAGGTGACGCCTGGTAAACGCCCGCACGGTACGAATATGTCATCATCATTACCGAAATCTGTGTACCAAGCAGATTGGCACACCCAGCAACGGGTAATACGCCGTGATGATATATTTATTTATTGAGATTTATAAAATGTAATAACTCCGGGGTATATTGGATGTGAAATTTTTATTTCTCGCAGACAAAGAGTTGAAAAGTACTCCTACCAAATTTCAAACTTTTATTGGGATTTTCAAGTATCAAGAGATGGCGCTGATCGCATTAAACAATGGTACACTTTTTGTTGACGTGTGTCAGCGTAGCATTTCTGTCAATTGTATTTCTTTAGTCATCGTATTATTTTCTCATTTATTAGTATTTTTCATTTATAATCCAAGTATGTATAATAGAGTTTTTGTAGTCATATAGTTGTAGTTTCATGTAAATGTCAAATGTGTACCACTGTTTGTAGTTCTAATAGTCGCCGCTAGTTAGAGTTTTCTTATTTGAAAATCCCAATATAGAAAAATAAGTGAATGGCGATTTTCTAAATTTGCCTGACTTAGAGATCATTGCAACTACATTGCACGTACTAGTGCTTGAAAAATGTCTCTTTACACACTGTAAAGAGTGCGTAAAGTTTAAATTGTAATTTATATTCGGTTGTAGGAAAAAGTGTTTTTTTTTTTAATTTACAAGCGAAAAAGTCACATTTATTACAGCCTAAAAACTAATGAACATTTTGGTGCAAAATGCCTATAAAATGCATGCAACCACTCGAATTTCGTCAAATTGAGTTCCGTGCGTTAGGTTAACTTACGGTCAATTTTCAGAAGTACCTATAGCCTTTAGGATAAATAAAATCTAACTTTATTTTTGCAATAAAAGAAGATACATTGCAACAAAAAATTTGAAGGGTGTAGCTATTCTAGAATCTAACCCTTATATCTCTTACCTTTGAAATAAATTGACATTTCGTACTATTAAACAATTTTAAAATAGTTATTTATGCTACAAGAGATGTAGATACCATTTACTAATCGAGGAAGACTTTGCGCCCGAGCCCCGAGCGGTAGCGAGGGTTAGCAAATAAGTTCGAGAGTGGTCAAATGTACCTACATCTCATGCTGCATATAAGATTTTTTCCACTGCCGATGATTTATTTTTTACCTTTCATTTTCATTGCCAATTATGTCAATGCTCTCAAAAAATACAGTTGATTATTGATTTGAGATATTAAAAAAAAAGAATCTAAGTATTCCATGGAAAATCTAAGAAGAAAAACGCTGTCATCTGTCACATATGTCACGTCAACGGTAACTTTTGAATGGAAATATTTATGAAATGAGGGCAATTTGGTAGAAATTAAATTCAAAATTATGAATTATAAGAATGAATAAATATTTGACACAAGTTTAAAATATCTAACTTTTGGTATTTCACAAAGAGGAAGTTCAGCTGTAGGGAAGTAAGGAAAATCCTTAAATAACAAATTTGAGAAATCTTGGATCATATTTTAATAATTACTTCTCGCTAAGAGAGGTATTGTATTCATGCTAAAAATCGCATATCCAGATTTTAATGAATAAGCACGTTTTAAGGTCCCTAGAATCCGATTATAACATTTTTACGATGATGACCGTATGTGTGTGTGTGTGTGTGTGTGTGCATGTGCGTGTGCGTGTGCGTGTGCGTGTGCGTGTGCGTGTGCGTGTGCGTGTGCGTGTGCGTGTGTGTGTGTGTGTTTGTGTGTGTGTGTGTGTGTGTGTGGATGTTGGATTCACTATATCTCAAATACTATAAGACTTAAGACATTTTTAACTGCGGATTCCTCAATCTAACAATAATGGGAAGAGTCGAGTCAGTTTTGGTAACAATTAGACAACCGGAAGTAGTAGTTACAAGAAAAAAATCATCTAAATATTATTTATCGAAAATTTATGTAAATACTTATATTAAAGAACGTTAAATTCTTTATTCGATAAATATAAATTCATTATTATATCTTCTATAGATTTAGAGATAAAGAAAGGCATATAAAATAATTTGATGTAAAAAATCTCAGATCAAACTACTACAAGGCAAGAAATTCAAATGTTTGTAATTGACACATAATTGTCACTATCAAAAATATTTGTATGCCTCTGTCAAAAATATTTGTACATTATTATGAAGATTATGAAAATAAAAAAAGTCAACAAGGGAAAAGAATATACGTAAAAAAGAATATAAAAGGAATTTGCGAAAAAATGACGAATATACAGAAAAAGAAAAGGAAAGTAGAAAAAGAAAATTTCAGGATATTCAATATAAAGAAAATGTATGTATTGTACATAATTTATTTTAAAATATCCCATAGATTTTGCAAATATATGTGAGAATTATTTTGTAGTGAGACATGAATATATGTATTTGTATTTAAAAATATGTTTCGTTTTATGCGTACAACCAGGTAAAATATCTGGCGAGAGGTTATGTGTTGGCCACATCAGATTTTTTTTTTCTAGAAAATCTGTTCAGAGCTTCAAGTAAAGTATTACTTCCGGTTTATCAATTTTAGCCAAAATCTAATATGTTGTTCCCCTTCATATAAAAGTGCCACATATGTACTAAAAAAAGTTTTGAAATATAACCTAATATATTTTTTGTATACAGGCCGCAAAATTGGATTTCGCGACCGTTGTTATGGTAACGGCCGCGAAATTCATTTCGCGGCCGTTGTCGTGGTAGCGGCCGCGAAATTAGGTAAACAATCACTTTGACACTTGAGAATTGCATGGTTTTGTTTATCAAATGTCAATCCCATAGCCACCTTGAAAGCTAACTTTCTATTTATAATGAAACTGTTTAAAATTAATAAAATTTGTAATTACATATTTTTTACGGTTGCACAAAAAATATTGTGTACACCTTGTCCGCGAAATCCTTTAGCGCCCTCGAGATTGTCTTGCCTCGGCCGCAAGCGGCCTCGGCGACAATTTTTCTCTCGGTACGCTAAAGAGTGATTTCGCGGCCTTGATATACAAATAACTATTTCACGAAAATCTGTTCAGAGCTTCAAGTAAAACATCACTTCCGGTTTATTAATATTAGCCAAAAGCTAATATGTTTTTTCAAGAGACACTGTCAAAATCTTTAAATTAGGGTACTTTCGGTCAACCAATTATAACCAAAATCTAATCAACTCTTCTTATGGATGTAAAAAAGAGGAGTACGCAAAAATTATAATTGTTGGAAAGGTGGTATTGGAGTTATGCGATCCGAAAGAATCGTCACACACACACACACACACACACACACACACACACACACATATATATATATATATATATATATATATATATATATATATATATATATATATATACATATATATCACGGTGTAGTATCTATAGGTAGTATCTATAGGTGAGTGCACGACGTATTCCAATGCATTACGAAGAATGGCTAACTAACTGGGCTAGTTCATACAGTGTGTCGCTAGATGTCAGGTTTTGTTGCGACCCGGTTTTTACACAAAATATTTAAAATAATAAATTATTCATATATAACGCATAATATTCTATATTTTCAATCATTACCTTATATCTTTTGTCAGTTCTATGTATGTATTTTGTACAAACTTCATACAGAAAGGTTTTTATATTTCCAGTAAAATTATAAAACAAAAAACAACATATGTCAAATTCACTTGACATTGACACCTTTCAATCAGAAATTTATATTAGTACCTGTTTCTGTGGTTATAATGTAGCTGGCTACCGCAAAATTGTACATTTTGGCACCTTAAAAAGACTATATTTCTCTTTATTTGATCCATACCCTGTTGTGCATCTTGTAGCAAAACATTTTCTGTCAAATGGTATCGGGTCGCGTTAGCACCATTTTGTTTCCCAGTTACTTAGCCATGTCAACGCATCTCGTGCTCTCACCTATAGATACTACACCGTGATATATATATATATATATATATATATATATATATATATATATATATATATATATATATATATATATATACATATACAGGGTGGTGGCGGTTAGGGGTGAACATAGGGATTTAACATGGGATTTTAGTTTTTTGCAATTTCCTGCTTTCCTGGTCATTTTACGGCAAAAACTGTAGAGTACAAAATTGTTCAGAATCAAAAATTGCATACAAAAATGTATTTCCATTTATTATTATGTTTATGGTTTCTTCACAATTTTAAAAAGAAATTTCAAAATTTCTGTTAATTTGTAGCAATAGCAATGACTTATAACTCAAATGTTTAACCATTATAATGTCATTCAATTTCTGTCAAATTTTCGAAATTTTCTCTAATAAAAAGTTAATTTAATAATGAATGTTTATTCGAATAAGGAACGAGTTTTCATTATATTAAATTATTATGGTGGAAAGGAAATAGTTTTAGAAGAATACGTGATTTGTTTTCCATTTCTAAACTTGTTAAAAACGTTGAGAACACAGCTAGTGTAGCTGTGAACGAAGGTAATGAAGGAAATAATAATAATAATAGAAGACGTTATAACGAAGTGAATGAAGAAATGGTATTGGCTATGATAAATCAAAATTCTACGTAGTTAATACATTTGGAATTGGTTTATTATTAAATGGTATACCTAATAAAAAATGCGTCTTAAAATTAAAAGTTGTTTGTTTTTATTTAATTTTTAAGTTAGATTAACGCATGGTTGACGTTTATAAATAATTTTTGACAACCAGAAAAAAAATTCCATGGCTATTGCTACAAAATAACACAAATTTTGAAATTTCTTTTTAAAATTGTGAAGAAACCAAAAACATAATAATAAATGGAAATACATTTTTGTATGCAATTTTTAATTCTGAACAATTTTGTACTCTACAGTTTTTGCCGTAAAATGACCAGGAGAGCAGGAAATTGCAAAAAACTAAAATCCCATGTTAAATCCCTATGTTCACCCCTAACCGCCACCACCCTATATATATATATATATATATATATATATATATATATATATATATATATATATATATATATATATACAGACATCATCGTAAAAATGGTAAAATCGTATTCTAGGGACCCTAAAACCTGCTTATTCATTAAAAACTCATCATCGATTTTTTTGACCAAAGATATTTACCTTCCTTACCTAAAGGTGACAGAAGGTAAACACATGAAAATTTGTTCTCGTCGTTTTAAATCCGATGATTACATACTATTTCCTGATGAGTAACTATAACCTAAATTAAATTGTATTCCAAAGAGCTGCAATGAGAAAGTACATACTAAATAGTAAAATTTACCTTGATCGGTCTTTTAAATAATATCTATAATATAAAGATTATACCACCTGCCACAGTAATATTAATTAATTAGTAATTAATAATATGAAATATGTTTACATTTTGCACTTTGTTCGGCTTTACTGAATAATCCTTTAATTGTAATTTGATTTCACGTGGCTTCGCAGTAATTGCATTGGATTGCAAATATTGCCCACATTGTACCGTTATTTTTTTACACTTCACATAATATTATATGCATAGCGCAGCGCAAATAAATCGCTCTCCCGCAATCAACAATTATTTCGATTGTTTTAAAAATTATAAATACATTATAAAGTATCTTGATGTAGCAGTTGCTTATAGAAATTTAAAATGTCCTGTTATACGATTATACCAAGCCTCATTTCAATTGAAAAGGTGATATATATATATATATATATATATATATATATATATATATATATATATATATATATATATATATATATATATATATATATTAAGTAAAATCATTTATTTTATTCTCTAATTATGAAATATAATATCACAATTTAAATATACATAATTTTGAAACTTGCTCAACATTTATTTGTGGCTTGTGAACAACTATTTGTTTATATCTGATATACCCACATTACCTAAGTCACAAAGCAAATTTAAAATTCGAACCTTACACTGAGAAATAGGATTATTAATAGGAACAAAATATGTTGTTTTGGGTATGATTTACTTGTTATAAAACTGCTTTATTCACTATAAATCTCCTGCCGCGCTGCAAATAAATTGTGATATTTACAGTAAGCATAAACTTTATATGGAGCATATTTATTTTCACTTAACAAATATAGACTATTAAGAAATAAAACAATATCTTTACGGTATTTAAATAAACATTTGTTTTATTTTAAGTATAATTATATTTTCTGAAATTTATATGTTTTCTTAAATAAATATCATTTGTTTCAAAGAAAATAATCTTATTTAAATATAAGAGTACATTAAATAATACAAAATAATGTTTCTTCTTAATGAAATAAGATTTATTTCGCTGAAATAAATATTAGTTTGTATTAAAATAACTTCATTTGACTAACAAAGATATTTTTCTTTCAAACAAAATTTGTCAAAAAGAATTTTTAACGAACAAGTCCGTTGAAGAAACAATCGTTGAGTGTTTTATTTATAATACATACATTTTCTTTATATTCAACAACCTGAAATTTTCTTTTTCTACTTTTCTTTCCTTTTTCTTTATATTCGTCATTTTTTCGCAAATTCCTTTTATATTCTTTTTACGTATATTCTTTTGCGTTGTTGACTTTTTTTTATTTTCATAATCTTCATAATGATGTACAAATATTTTTGACAGTGGCATACAAATATTTTCGACAGTGACATTTATGTGTCAATTACAAACATTTGAATTTCCTGCCTTGAAGTAGTTTGATCTGAGATTTTATACATCAAATTATTTTATATGCAATTCATTATCTCTAAATCTATAGAAGATATAATAATGAATTTATATTTATCGAATAAAGAATTTAACGTTCTTTAATATAAGTATTTACATAAATTTTCGATAAATAATATTTAGATGATTTTTTTCTTGTAACTACTACTTCCGGTTGTCCAATTGTTATCAAAACTTAATCAACTCTTCCCATTATTGTTAGATTGAGGAATCCGTAGTTAGAAATGTCTTAAGTCGTATAGTATTTGAGAAATCGTGGATCCAACATCCACACACACATATGGACATCATCGTAATAATGTTATAATCGGATTCTAGGGACCTTAAAACGTGCTTATTCACTAAAATCTGGATATACGATTTTTAGCATGAATTCAATACCTCTCTTAGCGAGAGGTAATAATATATTTCTGTACAAGAAACATTTAATCCGCTGAATTTAAAAGACATATTAGTTTATATGAAATGAAATTGATTTATATGAAACAATCCTTTTTCTCAAATATCTCGCTTATTTGGGGGAAATTTTAACTCTGACTTCGCATGTGGTCTTATATTTTTATTTACTTCAAGAAAAAAATTATTAAAAAATGTCGTGGAATAGCCTGTACTACCTAACTGTTTCTGAAGTAATTAACAAATAAAAGTCGATAATGAAAGATATATTTTTACCTCCATGCGTACTCCATGGCCCATCATTCCTACATCAACAGACACATAAACAGTTCTCTGATTGCCGTCGTCAAGAATATACGCCCTGGCAAACTGCCTAAGATGAATTCCCATTCCTTTTTGATCTGCCTTCGCGTATCCCATCTGGAACAACAACAATACTTTTAATCATTTTTTCTTTGTTATGGCTTCCGACATCAATTTTGTGGAAGTTTATTTTCCGAGAAGCCATTACAAAATTACAAACTTGAACGCCGTTTATGCAACAAAGGGCAAAATATTAAGAATACAAAACGTTTTCAATGGTACAAGTAAATGTGAATACAGAATTATTTATAACGCGACAAGAACAAATGTAATACAAGGTCATCATCAGTCATGCATGAATGAAAAGTAATATAGACCGTACATTTGTGTGACATTAAATCTAGTTTGCTAGTAGATTTGCTGTTTTAAGTTTCATTTCAAGGAAATGCATTTCCAAAGTATGTATTCTAAGTACTTACCTCAATATAAAAAGTTAGTCAAATGATAATGAAAACTGTGTTCCCAGAATAAATGATAAATAAATAAATGATCACGGCGTATTACCCATTGCTGGGTGTGCCAATCTGCTTTGTACACAGAATTCGGTAATGATGATGAAATATTTGTACCATGCGGGCGTTTACCAGGCGTCACCTCACGCGCACTCATTGCTGGCGTGGAGAGTAGTAGGAATATATGGTATGTTCTAAAACAACCGGCCAACCACTCAATCTTATAAGGGCACGCTTGTAGACGAGGGAGGGTGGTAGCTTAACAGTGGCGGCGCTAAGGGGGGGGGCAGGGTGGGCACGTGCTCACCCGAAAATGACTTGTGCCCACCCAAGTGCCTACCCATTACCAACATACAAATAATAATTTTAGTATATAAAATATTTGTGAATAAAATTTTATTTTTAATTCTGAACATTATTTGTATTTATACTTCTGTTCTAAAATTAATAGGGCAGAAATTACAGTTCTATTAAAATTTCACGACAGTATTTCCTGCAATTCATAAAAAAGTAAACACTCGGTATATACAGGGTGTCCCATAACTTCAGGTACATATTAGAAGGGCATATAGTTCTTAATGTCCTGATTATGGAACAAAAAGAATTTTTTCAAAATTCCTATAATTAAGGGTAGTTCACTTAAGAAGAACATTTTTTGTACCCCTGGATACTATAATATTTGGAATAGTGAAATTAGTTATAACTATTACATAAAATAATTTAACAATGAAATTAATTTATGCAATTACGTAAAGCTTTGTCACACCACTTAAGTTTGGGAGATGTGTATGTAATGAAAAAAAATCTAATTATTTACTTTATTTTTACTACCTATTCAACCAGTGTCCCAAAACTGTTTCCTTCAAAAACCACAAAATCTAATTTTTGAATTTTGAAAAAATTCTTTTTGTTCCGTAATCAGGACATTAAGAACTATATGCCCTTCTAATATGTACCTGAAGTTATGGGACACCCTGTATAATTATTCGAATATGGATATCTGTGTCTTTGTTTCGTTTCATGTGTGAATATGAAAAAATACCATATACGTATCTTTATTATTAAAATAAACGGGTACTCACTAGGCACGAATGCAAGGGCCGCGGGGTAATGGGTGATAACTACCCCCCTCCCCCCATAAGCCATGAATTGATTAAAAAAAACAAAATCGAACAACCGCAAATATTATAATTTAAGATAAATTTAAATACTTTTTGTAAATATTATGGTGTCTCGTGGCCGGGTGCCTGAGTGTCTGGTCGCGAATCTGGAGAACCGGCTTCGATCCCGACCGACGCCAAAAATTTTAAATGGCACTAAATTGACCCCTGTGGTGCACTCTCCACGGTCAGCAATGAGTGCCCGTGAGGTGACGCCTGGTAAACGCCCGCATGGTACAAATATATCATCATTACCGATATCTGCGCACAAAGCAGATTGGCACACCCAGCAATGAGTAATTTGCCGTGATGATATACTTATTTATTTAATTTTTATTTTTGAAATATTAATGTTGATTACGAAATATGGATGGCAGTTAAAATATAATTATTACAATAGTAGAAGTGCAGGTTATATATATTTAATTTTCACAGTTTATCAGCTCACATCCCTTGATAAAATGTAACTTTCAATTAAAAGGCAATTTGACCTTGAATGAAAAAAAAATTTGCCTGCGGCGCCTTTTTTTCGGTTACATTTGCATGACCTATTACAATCCCCCCCCTGATGCCCTCTCGTTTTTTGATTGTGCCTTGTGCCCACCCTACATTTACATCCTGGCGCCGCCACTGTAGCTTAAGCCAGACAGATCGCGAAACAGCTTCTAATCAGCTTAGAAACAGCTTGGAAACAGCTATAAACAGCTTAGGAACAGCTTCAGAACAGCTTTAAAAAGCTTGGAAACATCTATAATCAGCTTAGAAATAGCTTGAGAACGGATATAAACAGCTTGAGAGCAGTAAGCTGTTTCTAAGCTGATTAGAACCTGTTTTAAAGCTGTTCGCGCTCTGTCTAGTTTAAGCTACCACCCTCCCTCGTCTATAAGCATACCCTTATAAGATTGAGAGGGTAGGTGGGTGTATTAGAACATACCATATATCCCTACTTACCGGGATAGCTGTTAAAGAGAATACTCGGAAGTGTTGAAGAGTATTGGGAAACTAGGTATACGGGGACAGTAACGGCTGTTGAAGTTAGACAGAGAGTTATATAAATAGACAGATAGTGTTGTAAAAGAGGTGACTTATGTCCGAGCAGTTGAATATACAGACGCTGTTGAGTCATTTGAGTATATAGACGCTGTGGAGGTCGGTAGGCGGACAGTTGAACGTGATATAAGTATATAGTGATATAAATATCTCGTAAACAGTCTACAAGAGTCTGAAACAGACCGGCAGTCTAAGATTGGAACGCGTAGTGAAATAAATAATTTATAATATTGTGAATATATTGTGAATATATATATATATATATATATATATATATATATATATATATATATATATATATATATATATATATATATATATATATAATGCTGAATAATCAAGGAATAACTGTGCCAAGTTTCAAAACTCCTGTACAGTTTCCTTGAAAAATATAATTTTATTGGCCTAATAATAGCAAAAAAAAACTATTTATTAAAAGTTTTACATCATGAAAAACATGTCTGAAAACTATCTGACGCTTAAAAAAACCAATCAATTCCCAATAGTATAACTTAGTTTTATTCCAAGCAATAATATCAACCGTACTCCTCAGGGAATTTGTAAAAAAAATAGCTATCATCAAAGTTATTCTATTTCGTCCAGGGTTTGGTTTAAACACATCGCTAGTTGAAAACATAATCATAAATCGTTACTTACAAAGGTGATTTCGGCTGCTGGTCCAGTGACGTCAGAGATCGCCACCCCCACCTGGAGAGAAGTAGCGGAGTTGAAGAGGGTAAACACCCCTGCCAAAAGCCACAGGGAGGACATTAGAACTCTGAAAAGAGAAACAACTTAGTTACAATAAATCAAGGCTTTTTACCTATTATGTAGTAGTTCAGTATCGCATAGGGTAGTAAATTTTAGCCTGTAAGAGGAGGTGAAATAGGATTCTAATGCAATCACAAATCGGGTAAGACTACATACTTGGTGTACCAATATTTATTGTACGATAACCATCATCGAATAAGTAAATTTGTTTACTATTATTTATTTATCCGGCGCCGGTAAGGTGGAGTAAATGGGGTGGGGTAAATACAACCCCATCATGTTTTGGAATAAAGGATAATTTGTGGATAAAAATTAACACATTTAAAAAATCATAAGTTCGTGTTATATCTCGAGAAGTTTTCAAAAAATCTAATTACGCCATTTTATTCTATCTAAAAAACGGTAAAAATTTTGTAAAAACAATTTTTCTCTAACATAATAAATAAGATATGATGGGGTGTATTCTGTAAAAAATGTTAATTTTAACATGCTTGTAAAAAATTATATTTTAACATGACTGTTAACAATAAGTTCATTTTTTGGTATTCTCTACGCGAAAATTTGACATTGCTGTTAGAATCATAAATTTTAACATATCTGTTAAACATCAGAATAAAATGATCAACAAGATAAGGCACGCCTTTACTAAAGTCATGTAATTAGTAACCGTAACACAAATAAAGAAACATGAAAAAAGAGTAAATAACTGTCAGTTTATGTGTCACTTGGAAATTTTAGAAAACGAATTAGTTACTTTGAAATTTAAGAAAAACGAATAGAAATAATGCTTCGGAAAAAAAATTTGCTGCATAACCATTTCTCATTTTTAGGTTCCATATTAAAAATGAATTACATTGAAATTGTAAATTATTAAGTTATCATTAGGTATGTAAAATTTCTACTTCTTGATCCTCAGAATTGACGATCCAAATTGTTAAATTACGTTCGTTTGACGAACAAGACAGCAATAAGCAATTTTAATACCTACATTATAATAAAGAACTATGTTTTACGATACATCTTAATTGTGCTCTCGGTATACCAATCAAAGGTTCAGTTGTGAATCTTTCTCGAATTATGTTAATTAAATATTCCTACTGGCATCAAGCTGTGATACACAAAGACATACGATGGATCGGGTGATCGTTATTAAATAAAATACTTCCTGAAAAGTATACAGGGTGATTCATCGGTCTGTCCTCTCTATATAACTCTTTTATTTTAAGTCGGATAGAAAAACTGTTCCAATATAATTTATATGATATAGTATTATCTATTTACGTACTATATCCATTTGTATACAGGATGCTCCATTTAAGCGCAACAATATGTAACTTTATATTTCTTAATGGAACACCCTATATTTATTTATTTATTTTGATAGTACATTAGATTCCCTTTAAAAAATTATTAAGTAATCGGGGGTCTAAAATTATAAATTAAGAAGTAATTTACCTTTATTCGTTGAATGATATGTTTCTATCATGTTATTATTAACAAAGTAAGCTATGCATAATTTGATCAATTGTTTCGAATTTAAACAAACAAGTTGCCCAAATACTCTTAGTTTATCATTGTTGATGTTGATGTGAAAATGAATAATACAAATTTTAGTAAAGATGAGATGGTTAATATAATATTTATAATAGAAAAATCTATTGAAGTTGAAGGACAAGTTTTCGAGCATTTATTATAATTTTGCATTATTTAGTCTGTCACTAAATTTTAATAGCTTCTTTGGATTTAGTGTAATGTTTAAAATAAGTATTAATAAAAAAGGATCAAAATTTTGTATTATATTATGGTTTTTTCCATTCTGAACTACTATTTTTTATGAACGTAAATAACTTCTTAATTTATAATTTTTGACCCCTTATTACTTAATACTTTTTTAAAGGGAATCTAATTTACTATCAAAATAAATAAATAAACATAGGGTGTTCCATTAAGAAATATAAAGTTTCATATTGTTGCGCTTAAACGGAGCACCCTGTATACAAATGCATATGGTACGTAGATAGACAATAATATATCATATAAATTATATTTGAAGAGTTTTTCTATCTGACTTAAAATAAAAGAGTTATAAAGAGAGGACAGACCGATGAATGACCCTGTATTTTATTAAATATCACCTAGATATTTTTTATATTAACCCATGGTCATTTTCTTTCGTTTTCTACTACATTTTCATTAATTGGAAGTGCAACATATTCAAATGCTGTGATAATTTTATTGTATAAACATGTTAAAATTTTAAAGGCATCGATTTGAATGACGTTAAAATATAGAGTTTTGACACCTAATTTTAACACGGGTGTTAAAATTTTAACAGAATTGATAGTTACGGAATAGAAAATATATTTTAACAGCAATTTTATTTTTAACATACTATTTAAAATTAACAGTTTCCTTGCAGAATACACCTCAATATATTTTTAAAATGAGCGAAAAACGAGTTTTTGCCTGTAGGTTAGAAACAAAAGAAGATCGAAAAATCCTGTGGTGACTATTAAACTTTTCTGGAAAAGTTGACCCTGCAATATGCAAACAGTTTTGATCTATCATTAATATTACCCGAAATACCTTAAAAAACGTCGAAAATAAGACACTCTGTACATTGGTTTCTATTGGATGCAATTTTTAACAAATAGCTAAGACTTAACAACTGTGTTACAAAATAAAAATTGTAATTCCTGAAAAAATGCTTAATACCGGAAAAAATCATTTTTAAAGTTTTGGCGCGAAAGTTATGAAAGTTATGCGATATATGAAGAGAGCACCGAAATCCTTTATCGTTCAAATCTGACACAAGTTTCAGAGATGTCACTTTTTATTAGTAATAAATGTAAGTTGCGTCGCTTCGTATCTTAATCTGAAATGTACTGACGTCAGCGTCACTTTTATGAAAATTTTTAATTGCTATTATGAATATTATTCAAGTCAAATAGTCAAGAAGAGATAACTGATGATAACATTGCAGTTTCTTTAGATATTTGATAAAAAAATTAGTGATTAAACATCTCTTCGTTCATTATGTTGCTTAGAAAAAGGTAAATAGTGTTTTATCACTTAATTAAAAAGTACCTACTAGAGGCAAAATATCTAAAGAGAACAAGAGACTGGATAGCTTAACTCGTATCTCGCCAACAGAAACAGAAAGCTTTATGTCCTAAACATCAAATGGCAGCAATACATACATTTTGTTTACATTCATTATATAAATGAAGTAAAATAAAGAAGAATTGAAAAATAGTAGGTACTTAAATAATTAATAAAAATTCAGAATTTTATTCTCTAAATCTCAATATATGTATTACACACAGGATGAACACTAGAAACCATGACTATGCCTTTAAAATAGGAAAAATCTATTTTTACAATTTTCAATGGAAATGTTAGATTATTTTTACTTCCTTGTACAAAGTAAAGGAATTATTGTATTCGCGAAAAATTTCGGTTTCCAGATTACAACGGAAATATCCATTTTGGCTATCCCTGAATCCATTCTGACTAATTTCGTCGTGACGTCTGTACGTACGTAAGTACGTATCTCGCATAACTCAACAACGGTAAGCGGTAGAAAGTTGAAATTTTGTATTTAGGACTTCTATAACATCTAGTTGTGCACCTCCCTTTTTGGTCATTACATACATTTCTAGAAATGGTACTTTATTTGAAGCCTATAATAGATTTTAATGAAAAACTATAATAAAATATAAAAACTTTTCAAATTTGGTATGTAAGACTTTTATATCAATTGGAATAACATAGCAGAGTTTGGTTGAAACAGGCCAACGGAAGTGATATATTACCTGAAATTGTTAACAGTTTTTCTTGAATAAAATGGTATCATTTTGATTTTAGAAATATATGCTTCAAATAAGAGTTTAAGAGAATTAAATTCTGCACATCAAGTATTATTAAATTAGCCCTTTGTACAAGCGAGATATGTAAATTTAAACTTATATACTTTTTGTTTTTGTAATGAAGCTAGCTATGGATTAGGACAAAAAATAACAAAAAAATAAAAACATAGATGTTAATGTCAAATTACGTCAAATACGTGCAATTTTATAATTGAGTCTATACTTCATATTAGTCTTGCGTACAAGGAAGTCGTGTGGTGTCCACATCAGATTTTTTATTGTTAACTACGAGTCGGTTTTTATTATTGTAATAAATGTTGCCATTGTTGTGATTAATTTTAAAAGAAATAAAGTTTATATGCTAGTTTAATTATAATAAGGACAGGTGATGGTTATGAGTATGATAACCTTCAATATTATATTAAAGAAAGTTACATTAATTAAAATCAATGATTATGAAAACGACCCAAAATTATAAATTTTACTTACATTATTTTTATTTATGTATTATTTCAAAAATTACCATATTAATGGTAACGTATGTCGATTCTGTCTACTTATGGCGGAGTGACGTTGACGTCAGAACTTTTGCGCCAAAACTTTAATAATCATTTTAGGCGTTATTAAGCAAAATTTCCAGAAAATAAAAAATTTGGCATTTCTATTTTAATATTCTTAATATGTTAAAAATTGTAATAAAAAAATATGGAATCTCGTGACCGCGTGCCTAAGTGTCTGGTCGCGAATTTGGGGAACCAGGTTCGATCCCGACCGACGCCAAATATTTTAAATGGCACAAAATTGACCCCTGTGATGCACTCGCCCGCACATTACAAATATGTCATCACACTCTTAGAAACAGATAGGGAAAATAACACGCACGAAAATCTATTATCCTAGTCCCAGCAGGTCCACTATGATATTCTAGACATATTGTGTAAAATATAAAAAGTCAACATTTTACTAACCAATATGACAAAAAAATGACTATATGATTCTAGACAATTTTTACTATTTAATCATTGTAAAATTCTTTACTTGAATCATAGTCATTTTGTCTTGTTTAAAGTAGATATTTTTACAATTTAGCTTGTAAATAATTTACTGGGTTTAAAGACAATATTTACTCTTTGGAAATTGTCACTTTTACTTTGTAGAATGTCATTTTGACTATTTTAATTTTGTCCTTTTATCTATGCAGTTTTACCATATTGACTGTTAAAAAACTATCAATTTGACTATGATTCTATTTTATTTAACTAGAGATTTTTGTCACAGGGTACAAATATAAAACAGATATATATGCATTTTTTTATTTTAATAAAAATAATCGTACATTCGAAAAATAACATATATCATACGTTTAAAAAAACTTTTATAAAAAATCAGTTATAAACTACTAAGTTATATATTATAATTATCATCTAATAATACCGTATATTTTAATACTATGCATATCTTATTTGATAAATGGTCTTGCATTGGAGCATAACAAACAAAATGTTTTAGATTATATAAAGTAATGCTACATATTCTTTGGATGATTCCTTCTTAACAATAAAAAAAATAAATCATTATTACAAAGAATGTTGAAGTCTTAAGTATCGGATTATATCAAACACTTTTAACTTTGTAGTATTACATAAATAGCAAACAAACATTTTTAAATAGTGTAAAATAGAATACCGATATTATATTAAAAAATTATGTATTATTTATATTAGATCTTGATTCTCTAATTTTTGGTGTAATAGTTACAGAATCCAGGTCTATTTTATAGAATTCAATTTGTAAAAATGAATAAAATGGTACGAAGTTGGGATCAAAATGTGCTCAAAATACCGTATGAGACATGAACAATTGGTCAAAAGCACTTACAGTATTTGATGTACGACAGTCAATAAACCTGTTATCAATGCAAATTAAATACTGATCTATTGCTCCTTTAGTTGGCCCACGGGCAATCAGAACGGGTTGATTTGGCTTTTTTTATTGAGAACATCTGTCATTGAAAGTCCAGTCTAAAAATATTATATTTTTTATATATTAAACGTTCCATCCAACCGTGTAATGAAATATCTATGTACCTTGTGGAATATAATTAGCCGATCTACACTGGACTGGATTGTGTCTCTTGTTGCACTTGCACCACCTCGCGCTGTTGGTGGCAATAAAAATAATAGAGCTATAAACCCTTTTGTATAAAGATTCCAGTCTGAAAATATTGTAATAATTACTAACTATATAAATCACAACATAATGATAAATTACCAGAAGTTAATTGAGAATGTGAGTCCATTTCATCCACTAAAATACATGCGACACACGAGCACAGTGTACTGATCATCAAATAAAAATAAAGTGAAAACCATGCTCGTTCACACTAGTTTAAATTTGTCTAGGTACACTAGTAAAATTTACTAGGCCTGATAGTATATTTTAAACTTGTTTCATTTAATGACTATGGTAACCAGTGCAGCATACTATACTTTCAGTAAACTTTACATTAGATTTTAGTCAATTGAAATTTTTACTTTTTTTAAAGACAAGTTGACACTGTACAAATGTTTTATTATGTATTACTAGGTAACATGTTAAAATGATATTACAAAAAGTAAAATCAATTTTGACTTATTTATACTTAGTTAGAATAACATTAGAAACTAGTAAATAAAGCTTGACTAGCGACATAGAATTCAGCAATTTCTAAGAGTGCATCATTACCGATATCTGCGTACAAAGCAGGTCGGCACACCCAGCAGTTGGTAATATGCCGTGATGATATATTTATTTTATTTATTTATTTATATATGTACAAAATTCTGAAAATGTTGGACTGACCCATTGCGTTTCATGTGTAAGTAATTGGGATTTTTTTACATAAAATATAATAAACAAAGTGCAACTTTTAGATTTCCTGCTAATAATGAGGTGAGAGAAAAGCGACTGAAATTTATTGGAAATAAAGATGATTTACATATTTCAAAAGCAAAAGTTCGTCATAAACTTTTCATAAAAATCGGTATATATAATAATATTTTAAAATGAGTACATATTTGAATTTAAAACGTTATACTGTATAATATTCTCTTGCTATTTTTAGAAATAAATTTATTTAATAATGTCACGATAAGTATTTTCTTCACGTCATATAAAGTTATATTTCAAGTTAAATTATATTCCAAGTCTACTAGAATATTCACTCCAATATTGTTATTCTAAACTACACCAGCAGACGGTGTTTTTCTACTTGAAATAGCTTGAAATATAAGCTTTAAGCCGCAAAACATATAGGGAGCAATAAAATTCGTAACTGCGATACTCTATTTCTAGTTTTATGAATGGTTTTCGCATTAAATATAATGGAGACATTTATTGATTTGGATGGAAGATATATAAGAAACTAAAAAAAAAACAGTTCAAGGGTTAAAACTGAAAAATGTTTTCTGCAAAAACTTTCAGACAATGAAAAAATAATTGGGGTGAAGTTTACCATTAAAAGAAAATATGAGTACCCCCAACTCAAGGACAGAGCATAGAGTAAAATGTACACCTGTGGTGCAGACATTTTATTTGCATTTCATTGCTTTATATTTTTAACTTTGTTTTTATTGAATTAAAGATTCTGGGTGCTATTCACAGCTGTATACTAAGCGTTGCTAAGAAAACTGTATTAACAATTACTAAAAAATCTATTCACAGGTCTTTACTAGGCAATACTAAGCGTTACTAAGTTTCGTGTTTAGTACACAAATCTAAAACAAGGTAGTATCGTGTTTAACATGGATGAACGCGTAGTTCAAATTGTGAGACGTGCGCGGTATGTTCGAAATTTACAAAATAGACGGATAGAAGTGTATCGACAAAACATGGACCTGTTTACCGAATTCACAGAAAGCGAATTTAAAAGAAATTATACTGTCCAAAAAGAGTAGTGGAGAGTAGTGATTTTGAAGAACCTGCAGTTATGCATGTACAAGAAATACAGGCTGGAAATATTATAGGTCGCACTTCAATCAACGCCATTTTAATTAATTTATATTCAGTTAGTTAACAATTTTTATTGGTTTTTAAGTTAGTATACAAAAACTTATATTAATCTCTATATTTCATACTTAGTTACTAATCTACTAGTAGATAGGTACAGGTACCTAATAAAACAATTATTGTAGTTATATATGAATAAAGATAGTCGGTCTTTTCTTAAATTAGTATTTCCTCTTCATATTCTGTCATTGAATATCTTGTTTTTATTTCTTTCCATAACACATTTGAATGCGATTCAGTAATAGTTTCAGAATTAGGGTTTTGTCGGTGTGTGTGGATAAATTATCACACACAGGTTCAAATAAACTGCATACCAATAATTTTTTTATTCATTTTACAATAATATTAATAGTGAATATTTGCGATAGATTAAATATTTACCCAGTGAGAGGATTTAAAACAAGCATAGCTTTTTCTACTCTCTTTACTTCAACTTCTTTCTCAACTTCCAAAATTAATTCTCCTGTACATAGCAAAATAATTAGATTAAAATTGAAAGTACACAAACATAAATTAATTAAATAATACTTGTCGTTTTTGCCATTGCAGCATCTGAATCAAATTTATATTGATTCTTTTACAATTTAGTCGTATAATAAATTTTATAATTAAACTTCTTTTAAAATTTTATTGAAATGTCAGAGTATGTCATTTGGTGTTTGACGTAATGTAATGTAACTATGACTACTAGAGATATTTGCGATGTTGTCAACCATGTTTTTCGCTAGTCACTTGAACTTACTAAAACATGCTAGTATAGAGCTCTGAATAGGCAGTTTATTAAATTTTGTTTTAGCACTAATACATGTTTTAACTAAAACAGCTTAGTATACAACTTTAGTATCGAGCTGTGAATAGCACCCTCCTGAGACTTGAAATTATAAAACTTCATCTAAATAGGAAGCTATCTATTGTTCTTTTTCTTCTGCAGTTTTAGAAAATCTCATAACAATAGAATATCTTTATTCAAAACTCTTGTCTTCGATTCGTCTACAGCAGCGTTTCTTAACCTGTGGGTCGCGTTAACTATTCATAATTTTATCATTTTGATTTCTAAATCCTAATCATAATTTTCTACATATACAAAATTTCACTAAAATGTTACTAATATTAGCAATACAATGTAGAATTGCTACTGCTATAAATAAACACTAACGAGACCTTGAGTTAATTTTTTTGTAAAAAAGACAAACTAATCTTGAGAAATAATTGAAAATATTGTTACCTTTTGCTTTTATCACGATTTGAAAAACTTTGAAAACTTATGCAAACTCAGGGCTCACATTAATTAACATTAATTTTTTGTAAGCTACCTACTCGTATTTCTGAATTTAAATATTAAAGAATGGGGTCCACTACTAAAAAAAATACATATGTTTTGTCATATAAAAATATAACTAATTTTAAATGGTTTTGTGCCAAAATATGTTTAAAATATAAAACGTTTCATTCAAAATTTTAACAAAAACTATTAGCGCTATAACGATATACAATTTCAATTTTGTTACAATCTACAAAGCGAAAAGAATATAATTTTATATTAATCAAAACTTGTGATAATAAAATCTATATATTTATATGTTGTTCTATTTACATGAAAATGTATGAAACATCATTTTTCCTTTGTCAAAGCGGTACACCTATAGTTTTCTGAAAATGACAGCTGGCACTAGTTAACCCACCTTGATATCAATTCTTGGCAGAATGGGCTACTTGCGTGCCATTTTTTTATTTAATATTTTTGAAGAGACGATAAAAACTTGCTACCGATATTTTTTCTTTTGGCAAAATTTTCATTAATTGGCCAGAAAAAAATTATTGAAATTGTAATATTTAAATTACCGCCATGTATGACGTAGAATTACGCCGAACCAATGAATGCCGGTACAGCCATAGCATCGGTACGCTCTATAACAACGGCATGTGCGGGTAATTTAAACATGACAGATCACCGATCACCTGTTTGACGTTTGAATAATAGTTTGGAGGTTAATATTTTAGTTTGTCATTTTAATCTAGTACGAGTATAAGCTAAGTTAAAATCTTTCAAAGTCCTGTTTAACAAATCGAAATACGTAATAAAAGTAACACACCACGCAAATTGCAAATAATAAAGAAGGGAGACAGTGACAGAAAAATGAACTAATGTCAAAATCAAATTAAAACTCGCACTCACACGGCATCTACAGGTTACATTCTTAAATATGCTTCCCTTTCTCCAGTTCAAAATCATGACGTCAAAGAAAATCTTCTTTCATAATTTATTAAAAAAACATATAATTTTTGAAAATAAATCATCATTTTCAAAATTGATCTTAAAATGTAATTTTAAGGAAAAAGGGCGATAGAGATGGATAGAGTATATTGACATACACCACTTCTAATTTGTTTCCATTTCTAAAATAAGATTCAAGAAGAAAAACTTTGATTTCTTTAGATAACATTTTTGACAAAATCTCATATCAAATGTACATATAATTAAATATTTTTAAATTGACATACATTTATTTGTTCAAAGCCTACTCCGAGTTAGGAAATTTTTGAACACACCAGCCGTATTCATAGTAATTGAGATAGACCTGGTTTAAACTAGGTCTAAGTAGACTAGATTTAAACTAGATTCAACTTAGACCACCCTGGACTTAGGCCCGGTATTACAGCTGTAGTTTAAACTCGGCTTAAGGTTTAAGCTTGGCTTAAGCGAAAATTGCTGTATTACAGTACAGGTTTAAGCTTGAGCGGTAATTTAAACCTGAGCGGCCAGCCTTGGCGGCTTAAACTCTGAATTATAACCTATCTGTCAATGTCACTTGTTCTTTGTCAAATCACAGAATTATGAAGTTAATTGAATTCAATGAAAATAATGACTTTTATGAAATACCTGACGAGGAGATGATGAGCCAGAGATAATAAACGCCAGACATCCGCGTCGGATACGCATTCCATATAAATATCTGGAATAATTTTGAATTTGCACAATGATTCAGATTATCGAAAGAATATGTGCGAATAATTTACGACCTGATATACGACGACATAAAAACCAAAACAAACTAGTAAATAAATAAGTTATTCAAAAATTTAACTATGTTCGATTTAATTAATTTTAAATTTATTATGTATTATTCTATAGGAAACATGCATTAACGCATATGAATGGTTTGCTATTAACCTTAAGATATTTATCAACTGGTAACTTTTTAATTACTGCTGGTGATTTCTGCGGAGTACATAAATAGTGGATTTGAATATGGATTGTGTTTCAGGCTATTGTACGTCATCGAAATATGTTTATAAATTTGACATAATTTTTATACGTCGAGACATTGTTTCATAGATCACTACAACGTTCTCAACACGAAACAATAACACAAATGAATAATATTTCAATATAGTAACCTATGAAATCAGTCATGCCAAATATATATATTTATTCTTTTTTACAAACAGGATAACCAACATATAATCAACAAAGCAAAAAAACGCGTTGCTGTCAAGTTTAGCTAAGCTTTGTACTGTAATACAGACAAGTGGCTTAAGCCGATGCTCAAGTTTACCTAAACCAAAATTTAAGCCGGAACTGTAATACCGGGCCTTAGTCATAGTAAATTTTAGACCCAGTTTAAACCTAGTCTACGTAGACCGAGTTTAGCCCTTGTATCCATCTGGACATGGTCTGCGATGAATATGAAGTAAGCTTCAGACATAAATATTCGAATATTTTCAAATGTCATTTAGTTGTCAATGTAAAAATTAATACTTAATATTATCTAAAATAAGAATAGCATGTGGCTTAAAAATAGGTTTATAGAAGCGTGTATTCATATGTACGAGTAAAAATTTATAAATTAAAATATGAATATTTAATAAATTAAATTGCTCGAGGCTAACGGCGGTGCTGGTTTTGACGATGTATCAGAACTTTTATTTGGGTATGAAACTGGTTGCAATTTACAGGAAACGTGTAAAATTAATTAAAAATCATTTATTTATACTCCAAATTTATCTAACACATTAATTTTTATGTAAAAATATTTGACAACTACATGCGAGGTTTGAAGTGTTTTCGTTTCCGGGCCTATTGGGATTTTGTCTAAATATACTTCGTTACATATATCATTATTTAATTCAGTATTATCTTCATCTAAATCTCTATCTCTCATTATATTTTCTAAAATTAAATACAAATTTCAATTATATTAGATATGCAGATATGATAAAAGTACCTTCAACATTGACATCTGATCTTTTCTTCATCTTCTACATCATATACGTTGCACAAATATCTTGAATATCCTCAATTATATTCATTTAATATCAAAATCAAAATTGTCAATTTGACAATAAAAATTTTGTCTTATGAATGCACTCTTTTAAAGCACACTATTTTTCCTTACAATGACAGGACTTAGACCTAGTTTAAACTAGGGGTACGCTCGGTCTAAATTTTAGACTAGGTTTAAACTAGGTCTAAGTCAACCGTTACTACGAATAAGGAAAAACCTTAGACCTAAGATAGCCCTGGTTTAAACCATGTCAGAATTACTATGAATAAGGCTGACTGTATTTGCAGCGATAGAAAGAAATAGCCGTTAAATTCAAAAGGTCTGTTACTTTATATAATGCCCGTTATTTCAACCCCGGTTGAACTACAATGTGTTAACTGTCAGTTAAGAAAAAAACATAGAACCGTTATAGCGTAAGTTGTAAAAATTATGCATGTTACGTTAACAGACTGTTCACCCGGAGATGAAAATACCGGGCCTTAAAATTTATAGATTTATATATCGTACCATCTTTCAATAAATCAAAATTTAACTGTTCCTTTTCTAATCTATCGCCCACTAAACTTTATAACAGCATCCATTGCTCTTTAAAATCGTATCTTTTAGTTAATTTAAAATGAATATGTTTTAAGACGAGTATATAACTTCTTTCATTTGGTATGTGTATTATATTTTTTCAGTTTCATTTAATTTAATATAATATTATTTTCGTACCTCCGTCCATTTTGACTAGTATTACAGAACTCAAAATCGTCCAGAAATGCGCTTTGCTGACCTAGGCCGGCAAAAGGATTTGGCATTACTGTTCTGGTGATATGTCAATTTAAGATTACTTTCAACACAAGAATTAGCAAAATGTTTACAAATTTTAGAGCTAAATCTTTAATTGTTGTAACTTAAATAATTAAATTTTGTCATAAAAATAATAATATGCTAATTATAAGTTCCAACTTTATGCCTAATTTGTTTTGTTTGTTTTGTAACTACAACTAACTTCACGTGATACAATTGACTTTCCGCTATCTGTCATTGAAAATATGCGAAAGTATATAAAATATATACTATAACTAAAGTTTGTATGATATATTTTCAATAAATATAAAATAATTACGCATTTTAAGCTCAATTTAAGTAATTATATTTAAACTTGCAATGCAAAACCGATAAAAATATATGTTCATTTTTTTAGGTTATGTAAAATAGAATAAAGTGTTGAGAAATATAGGAAGAATTTATGGAGATGCCGGCACAAAAAATCTTATCACACGCCCAGAAACTGTTTTGCGAGATCTCGTATTTGCAGGCCTCGCTTTTCGTCTCGCAAATGTTCAGTTTCTGGCCTAGTGATACAAATAACAATTTCTAAAAAAAACCGCTGGCGTCCCTGAAACGTTAGTGATTAAAAACACCCTAATGGACCTAATGCAGTGTATAGCTAGTTCGCCTCCTTGTGGTGCTCTCTGGGTAAAGCTAAATGGACTATCACAAGTCGGTGACCAGACAAACATCAAGGTTTTGATGATTTCCTTGTCACTGCATGGTGACCCCATAGCATCAAGGTCAAGAACCAATTTTAATTGCGCCTTCCCCAAGAAATTATTTTACATCTAAATGTTAGTACATTTATATTTAATGTAACAAATGTTTATAAAGATGAATTTAATATACGAGTAACTAAAAATATACCCGTGTCTTTCTATCACCTACAATGTCCGTTTTTACGGATATTATACAAATTTCAATTAATTAACAATATAATAAATTTATTTGCTTACAAAGTACATACCTACCGTAAATGTAAATAACAAACGTAATAAAACAAAATACAACAAACAACTTCTAGTAAACAAACATATGCGGCAATGGCAAGATTTATATAATGGACTGTAAAAATATATACACTTACGAAAAAAGAATCTCAAATTACTCTTACGATGTTTTTATTTACACATTTTGTGAGAGCTGAGAACGTGACCGTTTTTGTTACAAGGACGACATGAAAGACTTGATCTGAGAAATCAGATGATTTGGATTGCTACATAACTGATATGATAATAACGTACGTAAAGAAGTTTAAGATAGACTTTTCCAATTAAATTATGTACATGTACATTATGTAATATTTTATAGCCGGTTGCATCAACGTAACATAAATATTAAATTTGTTTTAAATTGACAATATTGCGTCGAAATGAAATGCCAAATGAATTATAATAATATATTGCTGTCAAAATATCGATTTGCATTGTTTGTTTAACTCTATCTTAAAATTTTAGCCTTGTTGATGCAACTTGGCATTAGTCCCATAAATTAATTATTCAATTTCGTAATAGCAATACCCATGGCATTTGAACAAAAAGATAAACGAATGTTTGACATTTTGTCAGAATCAATAACTATAATTTTTGTATTATTTTCAGTTATAATAGCCCGAGGACATTGATAATTACGAAATAATTTTATGACAGTTACCGAAAGCGCGTTCCTTGGTAACCGCCAGACGCCGAAGGCGGAGGGATGTTACCTAAAAGCAACGTGTTTGAGGAAGTTGTGATAAAATTATAAGTATTTATCAATGATCAATTTTTTTGCAATTTTCATTAAATTTATGAAGAATTTGTATTCAGCAGAATTTTTATAATTATAAAATCACCCATAGATGTCAGTAGTAGCTATGAATATTCAGCCTGAAGAGAGTGTAACGAATAACGATAATAAGATTCACATTGACACAACGAGAAGACAAGGCACGTTCAGTTTCATATTTGCTGGTGTCGCAAAAGTCCATAAAGGTTTTCTATACGTACTTTTTACTTACAACGGTATTTTTGGGCGTATTTTCTTCAATGATTTTATTAATTGAATCATTATTTTCACTGCTATACCGTGAAAACGACATTTTCAAATTAAAACAATTAATCTTTAATTATCTGTAAAAAAAAAGTGTTTTTCTACAGTCTATATACAAAGTAGCCATTTGCGCTCTCTTTTGTCAACGCAAAATATCACTTTGCTGCTCTAGAGCGACAAAGTAGAAAAAACGCTCGCTCCTCAAATTTCTAACTACCTATACAATGTTGAGAAATGTTACTTGGTTACATTCTTAATGGAAACGTTTAGTCAGGAATTAATGACACTGTAGTTACACATTACCCAATTACATAACCAAACAAAATGCCGCATTGCTGTGAAAATAAAATGGGGCATTCATTTACAAAAACGAAAGTATAAAATGCTTACATTAGATTGAAGCAATAGCTCAAGAAGAATGGAATATACCGATAAGTAAAAATAAATAAAAAATAAATTTTTGTTATGGTGGAGGACCCCATTGTGGCGACTGTAGAAAAAATCTTGTGTATGTTTCGAGCGCAAATGGACATTGTCGATTTCGAGAGAATGCTTCGCTCCTGCGTCGCGCGGCAACAACCTCTCAATCGACAATGTCCTATTTTGCGCTCTTAATACACAAACAGCTATTGTTACTTAGCAACTTAATGACATAAGTAATAATTGTCTTAGGATAATTTTTCAAATCTGGTAGTTCTGATTTTCGCTGAGATGTTTATGACCGAACGCAACTAAAAATCCAGCAACAAAGCGAAATTTTTGACCTTCTTTCGGCTTTTGTCGATTTTGACCTTGAAGGACTACTTTTTCGATAATAACCTTCTAGTAAGTAGACTAAATTTTCTACAAATTGAAGACGAAAATGATATCTGTAAGTCTAATAATATCCGAGATACAGCTTTTTAAAATTTTCAATTCTTTTTGATCTTCGTCTGGCCGGCTTGCCCACGATTTGTGCGCTGTGGTGTATTAAAGCCGGCTCGCCGTTACTTGTATTACTCAAAAGAGTCGCGAGCCGGCTTCGAAAAATGTGTAAATTTGTAAATATCACGTGATATAATTTTATATTCACAGTTGTATTTACCTACGCATGAAGAGGTTTCAAATTTTAACCACCTGTGGCGAATTAATTTTTCAAATTTATAAAATAAACATTTGAAGAAGGATGTGAAAGACAAACCGGTTGTATTCTTGATTACAATAAAGAAAATTCAATTACAATAATAAAAATGAGTGAACACACAATAAATTTATTTAATAATTGTTACTATGCCAATCAAGTCTGCATATAATTTAAAGAATATATTCCTCTTTATACAATATCCCATCTGTTTATTAAAAATTTCTTGGTTACAATAAAGAAAATTTGATTACAACAATGACAACTTGATTACAACAATGAAAATTCTTAAATTTGACCAACCAACAATTATTGTAGGCGATAGGAAATACCGAATAGTGCAAGCGCCAAGAAATTGAAACAACCGTTGGATTCATTCTGATCGATGATTTAAGTTTAGAAAGACCTAAAGAATGAAAGGTTGACGGACAAAATCAGTGGTCATTTTTTACCCCCAATATAGGAATTATTGATGAAATCGCTGTAACGGTCAAGAAAACGTTATTTATTACTATTAAAAAGTTATTTCTGTAGGGTATGAAATTAAAAACATCACGAATATTAAAAAATACAATTTACTATGGTAAAAAAGCTGCGTGGATCGACGCCAAAAATAAATAATTCGAATTATAAATGGCACAAAAGTGACCCCTGTGGTGCACCCTCCACACCATCAATGAGTGCCCGTGAGGTGATGCCTGGTAAACGCCCGCGCGGTACACATATATTTAATTACCAAAATCTGTGTACAGAGTAGATTTGTACACCGAGCAATGGGTAATATGCGGTGATGATATATGTATTTTATTTATTTATTGATAATAAAAAAAAAACACAATTTTATATTGAAACAGATAAGTTTTGACAATCTTTACGAATACATTTACAAAGAGAGATACAACAATTTAATTCATTTTTTCAAAAGACATTGTTATACAATATGAATTACATTTGCAGGGCCAAATTAAAGAGTCTGGGAAATGAGGTTTTTTCATTAAAGAGAGCATCTTGAACAAATACTTCTGATGCAGCATTTAGATATTGTTTCTTAGTTCCTCCTTTGCCAGACTCTTTAATTAGACCTTGCAAATGTAATTCAGATTGTAGAACAATATCTTGTAGTTGTAAAAAAATATGAAGTAAATTGTATCTCTCTTTATAAATATATTCATAAAGATTGTCCAAACTTATCTGTTTCAAATATATATTTTATTTTTATAAATTCCAACACTTGATGTACCACAAAACCACAATAATAAAAATGCAAATAAAATAAAAACACAAACGAATATTCTTATCGATTTCGTATAATACCATCATCAGAGAAATATACATTGAAATATAAATATAATATATTGTATAATTAATAATTTAATTTAATTTGATAGGTGGTAAGGAATTCTTTCGTCGACATTGCTGTTAATTATCATTTATCTTTGCTGGTGCAGTGTACTAATTGTACAGTGAATAGCAGTGTAGTGTAGTTTTTGTTAAAATGGATGCATTTAGTAACAGTGAACTAATGGACATTTATGGAGAAGCAGGGCAAAATTTGTTATTGGCACGACGTCTCTATGCTGAACGTTACATACTGAACCAGCTACTAGTACCCGAAGAGTATCTCAACAATTAGGAGTACCACATAATTCAATATTGCAAATTTTAAGAGACCATAACTACCACCCATTCCGTTTTCAACAGGTACAGGTGCTAATAGAATTTGACCATCAGTTTAGAGTACGGTTTTGCAACTGGCTTCTACAAAAACATACTGAAAATCATAATTTCCCCTCGTACGTAATATTGGCTAAATTTCAGTTTATCCAGAATTCAAGAACTTTATATTAATGGTTATATATACTTGGTAAACCATTAAAAACACTAAATACCGCTAAAAATTGGGTACGGAAAGCTATATTTATAGAGATTTTGGCATTTTTTCTGAAAAAATTACGTTAGATGAACTGCATATATTTCCATGTTTAAGTAAGTACTTACGCTTTCATACGAATAATACTGTTTCAGTTCATGTATATTTGCAAAATTATGTCTTATTTTTGTTCTTATCCTACGTTTTATAACATTTTTCATTTATAATTTTGCGTTCATCTGTCAAACTATTGTAAACTAACATGAAGATAGTGGGCCGACTGGCCGAGCGATGTCGAATTTGTGTGCCTGGTGTGCGTTAGGTATTGTTTTTGTCGGGATTTTTTAAAAATTTCTTAAACATTACTGTGCATTAGGTATTGTTTTTATCAGGATTTTTTTAAAAATATATTTTTTCAAAAAAATATATAAATACCTGTTTCCGCGCTCCAATTTTATGCTTCTTTATTATATTTTAGCTAAAATAAGATATTACAACAAAAAAATAGCAATACATTACTGTGCGTTAGGTATTGTTTTTGTCATGATTTTTTTAAAAAAAATATTTGTCCAAAAATATATAAATACCTGTTTCCGCGCTCCAATTTTATGTTTCCTTATTATATTTTAGCTAAAATAAGACATTACAACAAAAAAAAATGCAATTTCTACTATTCTGGATAAACTGCAATCCAGCCATAATATTTTCTGATGAAGCAACTTTTTCTAGGGATGGAGTTCATAATTCTCATAACTCTCATTATTGGACTCAAGGAAATCTGCACGTTGTTATACGAGGCAGTTTTCAGCATCGTTTTTCGATAAATGTTTGGGCAGATATTGTTAATGGAATGTTACTTGGGCCGTACATTCTACCAAATAGGATAACTGGAACTAATTATTTATTATTTTTACAAAATACTTTGCCAGAACTACTTGAAAATGTGCCTTTAAATGTGCGTCAGAAGGCATGGTTTCAGCACGATGGTGCGCCACCACACTATACTGTAAATGTAAGAGAACATTTAAACCAAGTGGTTGAGGACAGGTGGATTGGTCGCGATGGTCCTGTAGTTTGGCCTGCTAGATTCCCTGACCTAAATCCGCTGGATTTTTATATTTGGGGTCATTTTAAACCACTCGTATACGATAAGAAAATTCAGCAGAAACAATACGAGTACAAAATTCGTATCAAAGCTGTACTAGATCATTAACTCAACGGGCTGCAATATGTGTAGGGATGAATGGTGCAAATTTTGAACAGTATTTATAGTTTTGTGCTTCAGGTATGTGTTTAATTATTTCCCAAATTATCTTAATATTAAATACAATGCATTAATATTAGAAATTATATTGTATTCAAAACTATTATTATCTCTAAATCTAACGAACATTACATAATGTTTCTTTGATAATTAATTTCATTTAACATTTCTTTCTATTACGTATCTACTCCAGTGATCCAAAAAATGTCTACTTCAAGTAAACTACCCTTAACGGTGCGAATTTTTAAAAAAATCCTTTTGTTTCATGATCAGCACGTCATACAGTATATACCCTTTAATTTTTTGTCCAAAGTTGTGGAACAACCTGTTTACTCTTTACGAGCCATTCTCTCCACATAACCAAACCATCTTAACTGGCTCATTCCTACTCTCTTATCAACATTCTTTCTAACCATACATTCTTCATACACCAAATTATTCCTTATGCGATCCCGTCTTACATATCCACATACACCACGTAAATACCTCATTTCCACGGCAGTCACTCTCTTTTTATGCTTTCCCGTCCATGCCCACCATAATATAACATCAGACTCCAAAATAATACTTTCACGACACAAATGACAGAAAATAAATCTTGTTTTTTATAAATAAACGACTTGACGTCTATTAACGATGATTGTCCTACGAGTATCTATTTTGTTCGCCCCCAACTTAATAATTTAAGCTATAGGTCTAAAATTAATTTTAAAAATCGTATTTTTTCAATCTCTTTGTACGGTTTCTTACTAAATAAATAGTTTTGTATTTAAATAATATTTTTCAGGATAGTTACGAGTATATATTCCACTCCAGATACTGTACAGAAAGTATTTATAGAGAAATCTCATTATTTATCAAAGATATTTCATTTAAGTATTGGATGAAAGCTATCTAAACGTACAAATATTTACAAATGTGGTTTTGCTGCAATTGAAATTATAAATAAACGCCGTGATATTTATTTATTTTTATTCTTTTTGACTTTGTAGTAGATTATAACTTTTCATTTTATTCTTGTTATTGTGAAAGCTTTCCTCGTTTTCTGTGAAAACAGTAAACAATCTTTATTTACTCTTGAACAATTTCTAGAAGATTAATTGTTTTTCAATCTCCCGTGTCAAAAATATCAAAATCTTACTTAACGATGGTGACGCATTAGCAATATTGTTGACATTTTCCTTTCAGTATAGGTCAATATCATGATGCATTTTTCTTCATTATTATATGATTAAATTAGTTCAGGTGAAGTTATGCATTGATACATTAAAAATAAAGGACGCTATTCAATTACCATTCTACTTTAATACACTCTTTCAATTAGCTTTGAGTGCCCGTAACATGACAAACGAAAAAGAAATAATTTTAAAAGCGTTTTTTCATCCTTTTTACCTTCCGTTACCTTTAGGTCAGGAAGGTATTGGGTTTGGTCAAAAAATTTGATGATGAGTTTTAGATGAATAAGCACGTTTTAGGATCCCTAGAATACAATTTTACTATTTTTACGGTGGTGTGTGTGTGTGTGTGTGTGTGTGTGTGTGTGTGTGTGTGTGTGTGTGTGTGTGTGTGTGTGTGTGTGTGTGTGTGTGTGTGTGTGTGTGTATGTGTGTATGTGTGTATATGTGTGTATATGTGTGTATGTGTGTGTATATGTGTATGTGCGTGTATGTGTTTGTATGTGTGTGTGTGTGTGTATGTGTGTGTGTGTGTATGTGTGTATGTATGTGTGTATGTGTGTATGTATGTGTGTATGTGTGTATGTATGTGTGTATGTGTGTATGTATGTGTGTATGTATGTGTGTATGTATGTGTGTATGTATGTGTGTATGTATGTGTGTATGTGTGTATGTGTGTGTATGTGTGTGTGCGTATGTGTGTGTGTATGTGTGTATGTGTGTGTGTATGTGTGTATGTGTGTATGTGTGTATGTGTGTGTATATGTGTGTATATGTGTGTATGTGTGTGTATGTGTGTGTATGTGTGTGTGTATGTGTGTGTATGTGTTATGTGTGTGTGTGTGTGTGAGGGTGTGTGAGGGTGTGTGAGCGTGTGAGTGTGTAAGCGTGTGCGTGTTCGTGTGCATGTGCGTGCACGTATGTTGGTCAACCGAAAGTACCCTCATTTGAAGAGTTTAACAGTTTTTCTTGAAAAAACTATGTTAATATCATTTTTTCACATTTAATGTTATTATAAATATTAAAGAATATTATATTGAAGAATATTTTATTCTTTATGCGAATTGAATGCATTTTATACTTCATATTAAATGGATATAGAGTTAAAAAATTATAAAGAAGTTAAATATCATATATTAGCCAGCTAAGCTATAACAGGTGCTATATTAAGAAAATTCTGATTGAAAGGTGTCAGTGTCAAGTGCAGTTGACAGTATGTTTGTGTTATAATTATAATAGAAATATAGGATCTTTTGCTAGAAACTTTCTGTATGGAATTTGCATAAAATACATAAAACTGCCTTAAGGTAATGTACAAGAAATAGAATCTTTTGCAAAGAACTTTCTGTATGACATTTATACAAAATGTGCCAAAACACTATCATAGTACCAGGAAGCAAACTGTAGAGGGGCGGCAGGGCTTAAATTTTGAAAAAATGGATTAAGTCACCTTTGAGTTCAAAACATTTTGCAATATTTTGTATTGTAAAGTCACAAAAGTCATCACACCATCACACATGTCATTGAACGTACAATTTAACATCTTTAATTATTTGGTAATTCAATTTGTATGTTTATCGTTTTAGTTACAGTGCCAGTAGTGATTTATTTCGTGAATCTTCAGTTTGCAAGTGTATTAACTGTGTTTATTTTTGACGTAATATATAGACTTGAAATTCAATAAGCTGATGAACATTCGTTGTGCTGTTTGATATAAAGTGCAGTGCAAAGAAGCAGATAGACGTTTCTTTTATATTTAATGATGAAATGTCATACATTTCCAATACCCTTTTCTTACATATAGACAAATATTAAAATAGAAGTGTATGTCTATGTGACAAGTAATTTTAAATTTATTTAGAAATGAATGTATAGTTATTGTTTTATGATTATTTAAAATATATGTATGTATCTATATTCAATTCTCTTATTATCTCTTTTATTTTCAATATTCAAAATTTTAATCTATGTATACGAGTACAATGAAATGTCACCTATGTCACAGACTACCAAGCCGGCCAAGCCATCACAGTGTGCGTTAGTTCATGGAAGCAATCTGTAGATGTCACTATTTCGTATTTCGAAAAATACATTGTGTGTCCTATCTGTAGTTGAGGTGATCCGTGAACTGACGGAAGGTAATGTGCTGGTCACATCAGATTTTTTTCATAAAGCAAATTGCTGTAAAAATCGTTATAGTAGAGCCCAATTTAATGACAATATATTTTGTAAAAAATAGATTTATAAATCTGTAAATTAAAAAAACTAACAAAAACACATCTATTTTTGTTGATTAATTACATGGGTGTGGCTGCTTTCGTTACGATTTTGTTTAATTTTGCACTGCCGTCACTTAAACTTTGGTTTTTCTTAAATTGACAATATACCATATCAAATAAAGAAAATGAATATTACTGCCAAAATTTCGATTTGCATTTTTCTTGTTTGAGCCTGTCGTAAAATTTACGTGTCTGCGGTGCAAATGGGCTTTACAGTTTCAATCAAAATACGGCCATTAATCAAGTTCAAAGTCCTTATGGATAAATTTCTTTATTAGTCACGTGACATGTTTTCCGCCAATCAACATTCAGAATCTCCCAAGTTATATGTCTGTCACAGCGATGATAAAAAAACAAAGAAATTATCACCTTATCTATATTCGTTACTAGAAGATTTGTTTTCTTTATTTACAACATTGACAGTTAATTTTGGTTGTAAAAATGTGCGGTAATCGTTTTTGATATCAATAACGATGAAAATAATAAGCAGCACATATCAACTCCGGAATACATTGCGATATCGATTATTTTTTTTTATTATTTCATTAGTATTTCGTGACACATAATCCATAATTTCTCCTCCGTACGCCTATGCATATTTGGCATCTCCATTCACGTAATAACTGAACTAATGTTGACACACGACTTTCACTTGCGATCTTCAATTCTTTCTTTCGATGAGACAATCGACCATCTAACCATTCATCATTTCGATATAACCAATTCTTTTTTCTCCGAAATTTTCAATTCAATATTTTTCATATACGTATGTAAAATTCCATTAAAATTATTGAAATTGTGTATAATGCATGTAGTTTTACTTGTATTTGGCCACGTGTAAAGGTGATTGATTCAAAAATAAAGTTTAAACTCGTTATAATACATTTATATACAATATACATATTATATTTTAAAATCAAAATATAATTCCTGGATAATTACTAGATTTCCTGGAAATATATTAATTTTTGTGGTATTACATATTATTAAATTTATAATCGACGTATATTTCAATTATTTTTCAATTAGTGGACATGTAAAATTAAAAATTAATTTTAGGCTTCACAAAAATAACAATATAAAATGACTTAATTAAATTATTCTATTTCATATATTAAATTTAGGGCAGTGCATTCGCATCGGTTGCCGGTTTGGCAATCGGCGGCGGGTACCGTTAGCCACCCATTAGCTTAATTAGTTTTGTGTTATGCATAATATAACTTCTTTTCATTTTATTCATTACAACCTGCATTGAACATTCTCACTACTTGTTATACGCCGATGACATTATAATCTACAGTGTTATTAACAGTATTGATGGCAGTTTAAAACTACAGCATGATATTGATTATCTACTTTCTTGGTCTCTCTCTAATAACTTATTATTTAACACTAGTAAATGCAAAATCATGACATATATTGTACAAAATCTGGTGTGGCCAACACAATAACTCCCGCCATTTGCAGCCCGAGTGAAGTCACTAAAAAGATTAAGTTAATCCTTATTTTTGGATTAGCAAATATTACTCTAATTTTGACAGTTTATTTCTTAAAATTTAAAATATACTCTAATCTAATCCAAGTAACTACCTTTTTTAACCCCCCCCCCCCCAAAGATTAAATCCCAATTACAGAGTGGGTTCACATTCACACACATCCATGCCTTAAAAAAGTTCGAAATACAAGGTTTCAAAATTTTCTGAACGCAAGCACGCACACACACACACACACACACACACACACACACACACACACACACACACACACACACATATATATATATATATATATATATATATATATATATATATATATATATATTGGATTCTAGGGACCTTAAAACGTGGTCATTCACCAATATCTCCATATGCTATTTTTAGCACGATCCCTATACCTCTCTTACCAAGGGTAGCGGGAGGTAAAAAAGAATATAGCTTAACTAACTATAAAATAAATAACACTGTTCTAAAAAATAAAAATACTGGCTAAGTAAATCTACAGAATAAATTACACCACCGACATTCGAGGAAGTATATTTCATTCTGTAAAATAAACTTGAAACATGTCAACATTAATTAAATTAAATTCATTATACATTTCATCCCATGTATTATTTTTACATTTATTTATCTCCAACATGTTTGCTTTGTCTATTTCTGAGTAATTTTTTCCCGTTCTCTCTTTTTTCCATTTCAGTTGACACCTGACACTTTATGACACACGCACTTTATTTTCTATTTCGACTTTTGGATTTATTTCGTGTTAGGAACATACAGAATACAATATTATTAAAATATGTATAAAATATTATCGTCAGTGGATTTATCAATCTCTCTTATGCTCCAGTAGTGCAAAAATTAGCCGGTATAACAAACTGTAGCCTGAGTAAAAAATAAATGTATTCAATAGTTCTTATTTAATTATAAAAATATTTATATTTACATCAAAATAATTTTTACAACAAAGAAGTTTTGATTTTATGTTTTTATCTGCGACAACCATTTCATTCTTCTATCTTCGTTTTGAGGCACTACTAGAATAGCTATTTGTGTATTAAGAGCGCAAAATGGAACATTGTCGATTGAGAGGTTGTTGACATTCTCTCGAACTCGACAATGTCCATTTGCGCTCGAAACACACACAAGATTTTTTCTACAGTCGTCACAATGGAGTCCCCCACCATAACAAAAATTTATTTGTTTCAAGTACATTAAACTAGTGCAGTGGAAAAGTGGATGTCCATTGGGAGCGTTCACGCCAAACTTTGCAGGTGGCAGTACACAATTTATTTTATATTTAATTTTAATTTATAGTTATTTTCCATTTTTCTTGAGGTGTTGCTTCAATCTAATCTAAGCATTTCATTCTTTCGTTTTTGTAAATGAATGCCTTATTTTAGTTTCACAGCAGTGCGACATATTATTTGGTTATGTAATATACCGACAGAGCAGTTATAATATGTCAGATTGACTTGTGTTGTGAAGATGGTAAATATGTAACTACAGTGCCATTAGTACCTGACTAAACGTTTCCATTAAGAATGTAGACAAGTCACATTTCTCACCATTGTATAGTTAGAAATTTGGACAGCGAGCGTCTTTTCTACCTTGTCGCGCTAGAGCGGTAAAATGACATTTTGCGTTGACAAATGAGAGCGCAAATGGACACTTTGTATATAGACTGTAGAAAAATATATTTTCTACTATCAGTTCTATTTGGCCCACTGCACAAAACACTTTTTTGCAACCATGTTTGATTTCCAAATACAAAAATCAGCAGTAGTTGACAGCTGTCATGACTGTCACTCGTTTAAATTCCGTCGATGGCAAATATAAGGCACACCCTCATTGGTTAGATCCTTTCGAACGTCATCAGGCGAAAGGGGAAGCGGAAATTATAATTTTAAAGACAATTTTCTCATGAATAAAGAATAATACGAAAAAAAACCGTGCAACATCTCATTTAGAACAAATTCGATTTGAATTGTTTGTTAATTTTATAAATTAAATTGATTTCTGAATTACTTTGTATGTATTTTAAAATGAAATAAGAAATAAGCATCTTAAATCGTTGATGAGTAAAAACAATCAGCTCAGTTCCCTACTTCGTTGTAAAAAATTCGGTTAAGGGGACTTTTATAAATAATACAAAGTGGCTGACTTTTATTGCCGGTGAGTGTATATTAGCACCTATCATAAAAAGTTATACATTAGGACTGGCCGTTTTACTCTGAATGTCGCGACTATATAGGCTAGCCCGGAAAAAATAAAACTTGTGGCATGCGCCTGCTAATAACATCCATCCACTTACATACGGGAAATTCACCCGAGCCCATATTCTCAACCTCGCCAGCATATATTTATACGTTTCACAAAACATTCACTCACTATTCTCTCTACATAACCAGACTGTCTTAAATGACTCACTCCCAATCTAACAATACCATTATTCCTATCTTCCTAATATTTCATGCTATGTACACCACATTATTTCTCTCTCGATCCTTCCTAACATACACATGCAAATTTCATATCGTATCGTATCATTCACATTCTCTCATTTAAATTTTTATGTAGTAGGAGTAGGTTTATTTTTTCATTCTCTCTTACCGATTTTTCTCGTTAGTATTCTGCGACGCATCTCGCCTTATCACCATTGTCACTGCCACAGTTGTCTATATATTTTTATCTTTGACTTTTCAGTGTCACTGCTGTCTTTTCTCTGAGTTGACAATGTTTATTCAACGCGTGAGTTAATTAGCATCGAATCATTGTCCTTTCCGAGTCACTGCATTTGTACGGGTTTGACTTCCTATTTGTCCGAGAGAGAGAGAGATACTAACTATTACATGAATCATGGGATAGTTGTTAGAAAATGATGTGTAATTTGAATGATAATATTAGTCAAATTGGTTTTGATTGGCAATATAAATAAATACATATTAATATGATTTACACAATGTTTTATTATATGAGAATCACGCTAGAATGGAGAGATGAGATAAATTTTTAATTAATACTTGAATATTTGTATTTTACCGAATGTGACGTAGAAGGAGCTGATGATATTTAGAAACAGAAAATTTCTGCTTCCTGAATGGTACTGTAATAAGTATAAAAACTTTTAGAAATGTCACTAGTTGATCATTCGTCACAAACCACGTTATATCATTTTGGCGTGAAAATAAATTACAAGAAAACTCATGTTAGAACAATTTTTTTTTTACCAAAATCCACAATGTTTTAATAATTTTAAACTTAAATTCTACTACATTAGAATATCCCTTATATACATACCCCATTATGAGTATTGAGAATAAGAAAATCAGGTAGGCCGTGGAAAATTAATTTGCGCTATCATATTTAACATTTATTTGTCATTTGAAATTAAATTGCTATAATTATGATCATGCCCGTGGTATACAGGATGTCCCATAACTTCAGGTACATATTAGAAGGGCATATAGTTCTTAATGTCCTGATTACGGAACAAAAAGATTTTTTTCAGAATTCCTATAATTAAGGGTAGTTCACTTAAGAAGAACATTTTTTGTACCCCTGGATACTATAATATTTGGAATAGTGAAATTAGTTATAACTATTACATAAAATAATTTAACAATGAAATTAATTTATGCAATTACGTAAAGCTTTGTCACACCAATTAAGTTTGGGAGATGTGTATGTAATGAAAAAAACACACAACCTATTCAACCAGTGTCCCAAAACTGTTTCCTTCAAAAACCTCAAAAACTAATTTTTGAACTTTGAAAAAATTCTTTTTGTTCCGTAATCAGGACATTAAGAACTATATGCCCTTCTAATATGTACCTGAAGTTATGGGACACCTGTATACATGTTTTATTTTATTTTGGTTCTTGAAATTCAAAGATTTAGTATGTAGAGCCCGTGCCAAACGTCATGAGTTGTTGCGCAGAAAGCAAAACTTTTTCTTTCTCTTTATCTCTCTCTTATTGCCTGACCTTTCTCTAGCTGTCCCTATTCTTGATCTGCGCATTTCATAGCTCATGATCCATGATATTTGGCACCACCTCTACCTATTATAAAATTTATCTGCAATACTTATTTCTTCAAATGACGTTGCCTATTTTACTTAGTTAATTGATAAGCGAATATGCCCTTGACGACCTGGATAACCGCTTTTGTATATTCACTGGGTCCTAAATGTAATGTCACAGTAACCACTAGTAAACAAGTTGTTTTATTTATCAACAAACACAAATTTTTTATTTTATTCTTGTTATTTTTATTCATTGCATAAACCAACGAATACCACTTGTGTGTTCAGTATTATCAGAATATATTGTGTTGATACCACTCCACCTTCGGAGTCGTGATATTCAAAAATAACACCTAATTTACAAAATGAAATAAGAAAAGTATAAAACTTACCAAAGAAATATAAATGAGCATTATAAATCATTATAGTTATAATAAGGTTGAAATAAAAACTGAAACGTCGATGATAAAGAAAAATTAAATTTTTCTTCAAGCGTATTATAATATTCATATTATGCTCCTGTACACACACTATAGAAGAAGTTCATTGTCTTACTAGTACAAAAATGTTGATATTGTTGTACTAATAAAAAAATGTTAGTGTTTTAGTTTACCGTTGGCGGCGGCAGTTGTCACAGCAACACATATTATATTGGAAATTGTTATTTGACAGTTGTGTCGTTTTTGTTTTGTAGTGTACACAGCCAGCTTTGGATGAAATTGCAAACACTACAATTAAAAAATTCCAAAAAAATTGTCAAATTATTCTTTGAAACGCTTGAAGAAAAAATAGTATATGTCATTCGGAGTAGAACGCCCTTTTTGTGTTTTACCCAGCTTGCCTAGCCTCGGCTAGCGCCTCGGCTGCAATAGCTGGGTTCAACACAAAAAGACCGCTTTCTACTCCTAATAACATAATATACTATTTTTTAAATCCCTGGACCGACATCTGCAAGATTTGTTTCCTTTAAGACAGGAATATTGTTACATTATGATAATGCGTCTTCCCAAAAGAAGTTGCAACACTTTCGTTTTTAAATCATTATTTTGAAAGCATCCCAAGCGAAGATTTGTTGGGAGCTTTAAAGAAGTGGAAGGAAAGAAAGAATGATACAGTGTATTATTGTTGAAAGGAATTACTTTGAACATATTCAAAATAAATTTTTAAAAACGTGAACTATGTATCATAATAATCCTATCGTAAAGTGACGCCTGGCAAACGCGTATACGATACGACTATGTCATTATCATTACCGATATCTGTATATACAGCAGATTAGCACACCCAGGAATGGGTAACATGCCGTGATGATATATTTTATTTTATTTATTTATTTACATTACGTCAATGACCTTCCATTTTTATCAAAGCAGAAAAGAAAAAGCGAAAGAATAAAAATAATAAAATATTTTGAATTTCATAATTTTTAATAAAGTCAATCCATTGGGGTGTATTCTGAAAGGAAACTGTTAATTTTAAACAGTATGTTAAAAATAAACTTGCTGTTAAAATGTATTTTATATTCTGTAACTATCAGTTCTGTTAAAATTTTAACACACTTGTTAAAATTAGGTGTTAAAACTGCATATTTCAAGGTCATTCAAATCGATGCCTTTAAAATTTTAACATACGTTTATACAATAAATTATAACAGCATTTGATTATGTTGCACTTCTAACTAATGAAAATGTAATAGAAAACGAAAGAAAATTACCATGGATGAATATAAAAAATATCTAGGTGATATTTAATAAAATATACAACTGTTTTACGAAGTATTTTATTTAATAACGGTCACCCGTTCCATCGTATGTCTTTGTGTATCAGAGCGTGATCCCAGTAGAAATATTTAATTAACAAAGATTAATTAATTCAACAAAGATTCACAATTGAACCTTTGAATGGTATGTCGAGAGCACGATTTAGATGTATCGTAAAACATAGTTCCTTGTTATAAAATAGGTATTAAATGCAGTTAAAATTGCTTATTCCTGTGTTGTTCGCCAAACCAAGGTAACTTAACGTTTGGATAGTCAATTCTGAGGATCAAGCAGAAGAATTTTTACATACCTAATGATAACTAAAAATTTACAATTTCAATGTAATTCATTTTTAATATGGAACCTAAAAAATGAGACATGATTCGTTTTTCTAAAATTTCAAAGTGACAGACAGATTCGTTTTCTAAAATTTCAAAATGACACATAAACTGACAGTTGTTTACTCTTTTTATCATGTTTATTTAAGGCGATTTCGGGCGACAACCGTTCACTTGCGGTATGTTGCGTTCAGGTGCGTTCACACATTCGGGCGCTAGGAACAACATACCCGGTATGCTTGGATCAGTGCTCACAGCTGAACGGGTTTGCTAGTCGGGTCAGCTCTCTGTTCACTATTTCTATCTCTTTTTATCATGTATTTTTTTGAAATGTCAAAAGTCAAAACAGTCGAAGTCGTGGTCTTATGTCAAACAGAGTGACATTATTTTCGTTGACTCTTTTTTGGACAAATATGGAAAAAACTATCTTTCTCCGTTAATGCATTTTAATTGTCAGACACTATTTTTGACAGTATTAAATGTCGCAGAATATACATAACCTCCAAGCACGGTGTCAACAAGTGAACCATTGATTTTTGGCGCCACCACTGACCATAGCATACCGCAAGTGACCGTAACTGATCCTAAGAAGTGAACGGGTATGTCGCCCGAAATCGCCTTTATTTGATTTATGGTTACTAACTACATGACTTTAGTAAAGACGTGCCTTTTTTCTATCTTGCTATGATCACTTCATTCTAATTTATAACAGACATGTTAAAATTTATGATTTCAACAGCCGTGTCAAATTTTCGCGTAGAGAATACCAAAAAACGAATTTATTGTTAACAGTCATGTTAAAATATAATTTTTTCTACTCCCATGCGTGAAGTGGGTACTTCCGAGGGGTTAATCACTTGGGAATTAGTTGTACACTTGAGTAGGAATTAGCATGAATTAGCTAGGAATTAGAGGAATTAATATGGAATTAGAGGAATTAACACGGAATTAGAGGAATTCCCTGGGAATTGAAGGAATTTGTTGGGAATTAAAGGAATTACCCAGGAAATAACTAGAATTTTAGGGGAATTCACTAAAGTTACAAAAATTATTTTAGTACAATAAGTTACAGATATTTTTAAATTTTTCACATTTTTTAACCCGCTCTTTTTGTAATTTAGTATTTTTATCGAAGGGATTTACCGAGGGATTTACTATATATTATGTAGGTAGGAATATGAAATTAATTTCTAAATTTAATACAATAAAAGTGAGTGAAAAAAAATGTTTGTCTTGAGGGAATTCTTGACGTATCCAACAAATACTTATGAAGATGGTGATGAAATAAATTTTGATAACATAGATGTAAAAAAATATATAGAATTTAATTTATCGTATGGCATATGCATATAATAAAAACAAAATATAATATGGAAATTAATGATGAAAAAGGAATAAATAAATAAATAAATACTATATAGTGATGTCCAAGTTTTTTGACCATTTCTGTGCCACGGGTGTTAACTCGAAGAAATCTTTGTTGCTACCTGGATACTTGCGCAGACTGTAAAATGTTCTATAGTCTGGCGGGCAGTACTACAGTCGCACTGAACTGATGCTATTTTATTTTATTCCACTTAAATAGTGAATCAGCGCAAAATAAAGAAAAAAAAATTACACAAAATTCTCGATTTGTGAATTTAAAAATTAAAAATTATTGTTAAAAAGTACACTTTGCTCTGTTCTATTTAAATAAACTCTATTTTGTATTTACTATATACATATACGTACTGTATATTTCGTTTGTTAAAATATAAATATGTACTTAAAAATATTACTTATTTGTTTTTCCTTGTTTAATATATTATCTTCAATTTTCTATAACGGAGAATTACTTTGGAATTAAAAAGAATTGAATAGGAATTAGAGGAATTACCTGGGAATTAGAGGAATTAGTTGGGAATTAGAGGAATTAGTTGGGAATTAGAGGAATTACCTGGGAATTAGTGGAATTGGTTAGGAATTAGTGGAATTAGAATTGAATTGTACGCTTTTTTCGCAAGTGACCAACCCCTCGGGTACTTCACGTATTAATTTTCATGTGTGAAGTTTGATTTTTTGAACACTGTGCGTGAAGTAACACTTCACGCATACTGTGCGTGAAGTAAATAATTCAGTTTAAACACACACAATGAATATCAGTATATATACGTAAATCATGTGATGGTAAATGGTCCGAAGAAATAACAACTTCATGAGAAATATGTAATTAATTTATATAAATAAAATAAATTTTGTAATTCTAAATTTACAACTTTGTGTTAAATATAAATCTAAGTCCAATAAGCATTCAAAAGCAATAAATAAAAAATTTCTAAGCAATCTAATACAAATTTTATGATGTTACAGGTTATAGCAATTACAAAATATAAAATTATTGTATTTCCCATTATTTTAAATATTACAAAATGACTTGTGTTTTAATAAAACAAAGCTGTTAAACTCCCGTACCGTTGGTAAACAAGGTTACACAAGTCGATAATGCAGAGGCTTTACGTTAAAAGAATGACAATGTGAAGAAAAAATTATATTTTATTGCAAGGTAGTAGAAAAAGTATAGTATGTAACACGTGTGTGAAGCCTATTTTACATTCGGGTGTAAAAACTTCAGCTTCACACACTTGCCACATAATATACTATTTTAAAAGCATGTTAAAATTAACATTTTTTTACAGAATACCTACACCCCATTGTGTCGTTAGAGTTGCTTGCACACAACACCACTGTCTTGAAAGCAAGACAGAGAAAAGCGAAAGTGCGCACGTTGCCTGGGTCACTTCAAAGTTGTGATGTTATGTTAGGGATATGCTGCATATACAATCCCATGCGTCAGACAAAGACAAACAAATTGTAACTTTGCTTGCGTTAGACAAAGATAACCACCACCCTATTCGCTTACACATGGTCAATGATCAAGGCATCAGTCTAGTAGCGGATAGTGCTGACGTTGGGTTGTGTATTTTATCATGTCAGTTCACGAAATTAAAAAACAATAATGCATTAAATTATGAAAAACGTTTGGAAATAATGACAAAAACTCGTCTAAAAGCCAAACGAAGGATCGACGTAGGGAAGCGCATACATTTACCAAATTTGACCCTCCAAATCGTTAACGCACGAGCCGCCAATGATTATAGTCCATTCCAAAAGTGTCTTACTGTTTACTATTCAGTTTTCAGGCATCGGAGGTATAAATCTTAGGTTAGAATGTATTTTATGTCATGTGTGAATGATATATGATGCACTCAAGTTTAGTGTATTATAAACAAGTGCTGCACATAGAACAGGTAAAAAGTTAAAAGAGTATATTAGAAGTAACACCTTATTAAAGTGGCACTTTCAACAGTGACCACCATTCCATGATGGAATGGTTTATTATTTTATAGTTTTATGTCCCAAGATTAAACGACCTAAAATATGTAGCTTCGTAAAAATTAATAATACATGGAGTCTAAGGTTAAATAAAACTAAAATTATAATAATTACCCCTTCACCTTAAAATGAATTTTAATGAAAACTAAATACGTATTTCGTTATCTAACTTCCATCATCAGTAGTACAACAAGGGAAAGTTAAACAGAGTAGTCAAGATTACTCAACATGTCAACCATGCCAGAGGTCCTAACAACTCTGAAAAACAAAGGAGAGAACTGGGATTATATAGGGACGGGAGTCACAGGTGAATGATTACCTATAAACTAAGATAAATTTCGTCCAATAATAATGAGTCATTAAATTTTAAATCGTCCAATAAAATTTAACTTTGTATTAAATCGAAAAGTTTTGAGTTTGGTATGGGACCAAGATCAGCGTTCATCAAATTATTTTTATATTTATTTATTATTAAAGTCTCGTACGCAGCTAAATATATATCATTATTTATTTGTTTTAAAAGTTTAATATTAGAATTGTTAACTTTGTGATTATTAATGAACATGTTGAGCTACACTAGATTTATCTGGATTGCCACTTTTTAGATGATAAAAATGTTCTTTAAACCTAGTGTCAATTTGTCTTTTAGTTTGACCGATGTAGACTTTATTACAATTATTACAACTAATTTTATAAATACCGGAATTTTTGTTAGTGTCTATTTTGTCTTTAGGGTTACCTAATAACGATTTAATGATATTATTTGATTTATAAGCTACGGTTAAATTTTTATTTTTAAAATTTTGGTTAAACATTTGGAAGCTTTATCGTACTGTTTATTAAGAAATTAAACGAAGCTAATTTATGTTTCCAAAAATTATTTGAGTCAGCAGTTATAAACTCTAGTTTGTTCTTGTTTCTGATAACCAGTACGTCCAAAAATGGTAACTGTTCATTGGTTTCTTTTTTGATTGTAAATTTAATTGACGGGAAAACTTAATTTAAACTGTCTAGAAACATTTTCAAATCGCAGTTATTGGTATTAACTATGGCAAAAACATCATCTACATGTCTAATCCAAACTCTAGGAAAATATTTGTTGTTTTTCTTAAATTCAATTTCGAAATTACTCATAAATAAATTAGCTAAAAATTGTGATAAATATATTTCCTATAACTATGCTTTCATTTTGGTGGTAATCTTTATTATTTACTTGAAAATAATTTTGCTTCATACAAACGGCAAAAATTCCAAATTTGAAGTAAAGTAGGTACACGAAATTGTTATTTTTATATCAAGGCCGCGAAATCACTCTTTAGTGTACCGAGAAAAAAATTTAGACAAGTCCGCTTGCGGCCGAGGCCGGACAATCTCGAGGGCGCTAAAGGATTTCGCGGACAAGGTGTACACAATATTTTTTGTGCAACCGAAAAAAATATAATTACAAATTTTATTAATTTTAAACAGTTTCATTGTAAATGGAAAGTTAGCTTTCGTGGTGGCTATGGGATTGACATTTGATAAACAAAACCATGCAATTCTCAAGTGTCAGAGTGAATGTTTAACCAATTTCGCGGCCGTTGTCATGGTATCATAACAATGGTCGCGAAATCCTATTGCGGCTGCGAAATGCTTCTTTTGCGTCCGGTTGCACAAAAAATATTTGTGGAAATTGTTTAGAAATTAAATTTAAGTTTAAATTTAAAAATATTATCAACTGTAAATTTTTAGTTAAATTAAATCATTAATGCCTAGTCGCACCAAGAAGACATGTGTCGATTCTGTTCACATCTGTAATTCTTACAGATCTGTAAATTTGTAAATAATGAATAAAATCGCAACGAAAACTACCACTCTTATGCATAATTTTATATTAATCAACAAACATAGATGCGTTTTTATAAGGTTTTTATAAATTTACAGATCTGTAAAACTTACAGACATGAACAGAATCGACCCAATAATCTTAAGCGACCCTTTAACGTAAAAGAGCAAATCGAAATTTTGACAGAAATGTATAATAATTCATTTGTCATTTCATTTCGATGCAATATTGTCTATTTATGGAACGCTTAAAAATTAAGTTACGTTAGAGTAACTGGCCATTATTTGTGAGAAAATTACTTCGTCATCTCACGGGCACTCATTACTGGCCACGGGAATGCACCACAGGGATCACTTTTGTGCCATTTAAAATTCGAATTTATTTTGGCATCAGTCGGGTTCGAACCCGGGTCACCAGATTCGCGACCACTCAGGTACACAGCCACGGGACTCCATTTATGTACTTTATTATATTAATATTACTTTACTTAATAATGGAAACAGAAACAACGTCTTTCTGGCTAGCCTATGCAGGTTTAGAAGTTGGAAGACATCCAAAAAATGTATAAACACGAAAATTGTTATTCATTTGCTACTATCAAAATCAGTCGCACTGCATAATAATAAAAATCACATGCATTTTATTATGATGCGTTCATAGATTCATGTCACTTATAAATTTTTTACCTCCCACTAACCTTGGTAAGGGAGGTATAGGGATCGTGCTAAAAACCGCATTTCGAGATTTTGGTAAATGACCACGATTGAAGGACTAGAATCCAATTTTAACATTTTCACGATGAAGTGTGTGTGTGTGTGTGTGTGTGTGTGTGTGTGTGTGGGGTGTGTGCGCACGTGTGTGTTTGTTTGTGTGTTTGTGTGTAAGTGTGCAAATGTGCAAGTGTGCAAATGTGTAAGTGTGTAAGTGTGTAAGTGTGTAAGTGTGCAAGTGTGCAAGTGTGCAGGTGTGCAGGTGTGCAGGTGAGGTGTGCAGGTGTGCAAGTGTGCAAGTGTGCAAGTGTGTAGGTGTGCAAGTGTGTAGGTGTGCAAGTGTGCAGGTGTGCAAGTGTGCAAGTGTGCAAGTGTGTAGGTGTGTAAGTGTGTAGGTGTGTAGGTGTGTAAGTGTGTAGGTGTGTAAGTGTGTAGGTGTGTAGGTGTGTAAGTGTGTAGGTGTGTAAATGTGTAGGTGTGTAGGTGTGTAGGTGTGTAAGTGTGTAGGTGTGTAAGTGTGTAGGTGTGTAGGTGTGTAGGAGTATAGGTGTGTAGGTGTGTTGGTGTGCAGGTGTGTAGGTGTGTAGGTGTGTAGGTGTGTAGGTGTGTAAGTGTGTGTGTGTGTGTGTGTGGGTGTGGGTGTGTGTGTGTAAGTGTGTATGTGTGTATGTGTGTGTGTTTGTGTGTGTGTGTATGTATGTATGTATGTATGTATGTGTGTGTGTGTGTGTGTGTGTGTGTGTGTGTGTGTGTGAGTGAATCCTACACTCTGACTCAAATTCTATCAATTAGAAAATTTTGAAACCTTGTATTTCTATCTTATTCTAAAATGGGAAAAAGATTTTGGTGTAAATCAAATAACTGGAAATGGTACTCTACTTGAAGCTCAAAATATTTTTCCTTCGAAAAATACCTTCAAATGTAATTTTTGCGAGCCTTGTGTTATTATAATAATTAAAGATTATTGAATTTTCAAAAATTTGCACTAATACTTTTTCCATATATTTTATGGATAAATTTATAAAATTATCTATAATTTAAATCTCGGAGCCTACGCACAACTCCTTTCTTACACAGTTCATATCACAAATGTATGTAACTGACAGATAAATGTCCCTGTCAAAGAACTATACTGTATCTGGTTTAAGATTGCAGTGGTGTGAAAATAAGCGCAGTTTGTTCTTGTTTGATTGGATAATATTGGAGTATTATCTTACCAGAAAACAAGATCAAACTACTGCTATTTTCGCACCACTGTAATCTTAAATCAGATACGGTATAGTCATTTCAAATTAATAATAGTATCGTTTTAAAGGGAAAATAGTAAATAGAACCATAGTTATATAGATTGGATCTTAATACAGTTTCAAGCATAGCTGAATATGTAAGTAGTATTTTTAAATTAATAAAAATTAAAGAGCGTGAAGTATTGTGTTGGCCTCATCAGATTTTTATCTTTCATGTACACATGTTAAATCATCTAACTTGACATTGCTGTTGACAGATGTGCATTCGCTTGATTTCCCAATTTATAGCGAAAATTTTATGCAATTTCAGCAGTTGAGAACTTATGTTGTATAAATCCTAGGCAACAATTTGTGAAAGATTTCACGCTGCCTTGACATTTTCCTATGTTGCATGAGTAAGGTAATGTACTTAAATTAATTAATCTGATAGATGACATTAAGTTAATGTCACATGAAATGAGATTAAAACTTCTAAGTTGAACGTAACTAATAATAAAGATTTACCTTTCTTCATTAAGTACAGGCATTTCAGTGATAATTGTATTTGCATCTAATTTTCTAATTGAACTAGTTTTTAAATTACAGTACAAGTTTTGACATTTTTTTATTAGAATAAATGTAGAGCCTTTTTTATGAATGAGTTAATAAATTTGTTAATAATTCATGAAGGCATAAATGTAATCGTAAAAGAACACAGTAGCGGTTCGTGAAAAATATATGTAATGTAAATGGTTATTCTGGTGTTGCTTACAATTTATTGAACAAATAAAGCATCCATTTCTTCCTTCGTGCTAATTTATTGTTAAAACTTATCGTTAAAATTATGAATTTATTTTTTCTACAAACACTATTAAAAATTGAATTTTTAACAAGGCATACTTCAATTAAAAATGCGATGTTTTAATTCTAGTGTTAAAAGTAAATTACCTTGGTAATGACGAATGGAACAACAAATCGACATGTTTGACATATGTCAAATTTTTTTACAAATACAAATTTAAATGAAATAAATGTGTTGCCGACCCACGTGGAGTAGCGGTAGCGCTGTCGCTTCACGCTCCAAGGGTCCTGGGTTCGAATCCCGGATAAGGCATGGTTGTTGTGTGTGTCTTTCATCATTTCATCTTCATCACCGGCGCATAAAATGTGTATTGATATAAAAAAATGCAAGGAAAAACTGTCTCATCCCCATATAATTTCACCGCTTATATACGACAATGTATCAAGAAGCGTGTAAAATAAATAAAATAAAATAAAATAATAAAATAAATGTGTTTGTAGAAAAAATAGTGTATGATATACCTGTTAAAAGTGATTTTATTTTGTTCGAAGTTTTGGATGACTCCGCTTCGCGTCGTGTTCCAAACTTCCTTCTCACAAAATAAAATGTTACTTTTAACACTTATATCATAAATAACTATTCTGATGAGGAAAACGCTTGCGCTTTCATTGACTATTTCACTCATAAATGTATAAGCCAATCCAAATTCAGGGTTCTTCCTAGTTACCAAATTTCATTTCGACAAAACATCGTCACAAAAAAAATTTCGCACCCTTTAAGTCAATAAGATGTCGTATTTTTACAAGTGAGTTTGATAAACGAAAAAATTTTGACGTTTTAGAAACTTATTGTTTACATACCTGTCAAAGTGTGTATATTTTTAGTGTTATCAGTTTTTATTAAATAAAATCGATTCGGACAGTAATCTATTTACAACTTAACACCTCAAAATACAATAAAAATTAGAAGATTTTTGTCAAGAAAAAAAATACAAATGATTACCTGATTTTTATTTTAGAAATAGTCATCCGAATACCAGTCGTAGTTAAATTTTATTCTGGCAAAATTTTCTGATTGCTTTACTCGAGCCTGTTGCTAATTCATCTCGTGAAATTCATGACAAATCATTCGTTTGACAACTAGCGATTTTTATGTCAATGCCACTCAATAAATTGCTAGGCAACCAGCTCTCGTAACAATCTGAAAAAATTTTCGGGAAAAATTTACCAATTATGACATTATATATGAAAAAATCTGGTATGGCCAACACAATACCTCCCGCCATTACAGCCAGAGTCACAAAAAAGATTAAGTCAATTTATCTGTCAGTTACATACATTTGAATAACTGCGTTTTTTTTTTTGTTTAAAGCATAGGTTCTGGGATTTAAATTATAGATAATTTTGTAAATTTATCTATAAAATATATAGAAAAAGTATTAGGTAATTCAAATCTATAGAAAATTTAATAATCTTTAATTTGTATAAGCATTAATCTCTTTCCGAAGAAAAACTATTTTGAGCTTCTAGTAAAGTGCCATTTCCGGTTATCCGATTTTCACCAAAATCTAATGGGCTCTTTCCATTACAGAAAAAGTTCGAAATACAAGGTTTCAAAATTTTCTGAAAGATAGTATTTGAGTTAGAGTGGAGGATCCACACACACCTACACACATACACACAGACAGCATCGTGAAAATGTTAAAATCCCATTAAGGTTTAAAATTATGTTGTTTCTTTTTAAATAAAGTTGGCGGGTGTTTAGTACTTCTGCAAGAGTACGTACCACAGCGTCTAAATGTCATAGCACCTAAGTCTCATCGCGTCTAAATTTCTCAGAACCCAAACATTACAGCCTCTAAATTTGTCCTGATTTATTTTGACCACTACAAGTGGTGTTGGTAATACAGCAAACTGTAAATATGTCAACGTTTATTATGAATTTTTCAACCAAACCCAACATACAGTGACCTCCGCTTGGCCACGCCCACGTATTCGGTTTTTGAATGATTTGGGCCAAGCGCTTTGAATTTGTCTTTCAGTGCACATTCTTCATTTATATTACCTACCCGAAATGTGTTCGTAAAACATTGTAGGGTACATATTTGATTAACTATTAACTAGTATGCTATTTACAGGTACTGTGGCGCTGTATTAACTACGCAACAAATTCGCCATCTGTTACATAATTCAAAACAAATGCTGACATATTTACAGTTTGCTGTATTACCAACACTACTTGTAGTGGCCGAAATAAACCAGGACAAATTTAGACGCTGTGACAATGGGAGTGTTTGGTGGCTATTGTGCGAATTAATGGCAGCACTGGATTAGCGTATTTTCTGGAAATATGTAGAGAAATACGTACACGTAGCATAGCTCGCTAGCATAAAGTGTAAATAAATTTTCAGAATTTTAAAGAAAATTGAGAGTTCGCGCCAACACAATTAACAGGGTGGGTCCATAAATAAAAATGCGTTCTGTTGTGTTTGTAAAAGTAAAACAAATTTGCATCCTTTGCCAAAATATAAAATAGAAAGAAAGTTATGGTTAGACGATTTAAAATTTAAAAAATATGCTCCAAACTCGACATTTGTTTTCTCTCAGCATTTTGAAAAAATAGATTTCCTCGCAGAAAGTTATGATACTGGTAAGATTTTCGTAAAGCTTATAATATCTAAAACTTGTTTATGTTAATTATTTGTAAATCAAATTTTTAGGAATGCGTAATACGAGGGGAATTTTGAGAAGACGTGCAGTCCCAATAATATTTTCCCCGAAGTAAAAAACAAACAAAAAAATTCAAATAAATTTCACATTACATAGTTAAAACAAAATGACCACTTTTTCTTCCTCTTACACTTGCACCACGGCATCTTAATGCAGTTTTCAGCGTTTCTAATTTCCGCAAATTATAATTATCTCTATCCGACATTCTCAAAAATTTTAAATAACCTCACAACAAAAGTTTGTACATAAACGAACAAAGGTGCAAAATAAACTATTACAAACCAATTAAACTGAAAAGATAATATTCAACAATAATATATTTATTCAAATGAATATTATTTATGAACTAAATGCACAATATATATTGAATACTTCATATGGTATAAAGTTACAACTTTGATGATACCAATTCAAATATTCCCGGGCGTATTACGCTAGTCCGTTGCTGCCATCTACGATAAGCTTTGCCCAAACGCTCCCATTGGTGGTTGGGAATCATTTAGACGCGTTTGGGTACTGTGAAATATAGACGCCATGAAATTTGGGCGCTAAGATATTTAGAAGCTTTGGAATGCTTCGCCTTTGGAAACGTTTTATTGTGCTACCTAGACAATTATTAATTTATTATCGTATTTATATATATATATATATATATATATATATATATATATATATATATATATATATATATATATATATATATATATATATATCGAAGAATAGTTTTCGAGATAGCAGAGGTAAACTCCGTAAAAACTCATTTTTCACTGCCTTATATCTCGGAAATTATTGAAGATCGGACCCATGTTGATTAATCCTTTTTTACTCATTTTGGTGAGTACTATAAGCCCTTTCATATTTTTCGCGAAGTATGATGAAGTATATATATATATATATATATATATATATATATATATATATATATATATATATATATATATATATATATATACATATATATATATACAGGGTGAGTCTGGGAAGACGCCCCCCCCCCTTTAACTTTTTTGTTATAAGTATAATAGAAAAAAATGGCTCATATAAAAGTTTTATTATTTTATATATACTATTTGATGGCAGATGTAGATATTTTTTATAAAGTCAGGTTTACAAGATACGACTATCAACTTTTATTTTTCAAATGGCAACCTATAATTATTTTAATAAAATAGAAACCGCCATTTTTTTCTCCTTTCAACGATATATTATTTTTATCAATGTATTTAAAAAATTTCGAGAAAAATGAGATAATTTAGAAATATTAGAAATAATTTTTAAACAAATATTATAGGTGGCTATGTGAAAATAAACAAAACGTAACAATGCTATACAACTTGTCTATCAGAAGATACCTACAGAAGTAGAAGACAAGAAAGAGCGTATTCGAAATGCTTTTCAGAATATTTCGCTAAACATGCTGGCAGATGTTCGAACACATCACGTTCAACGCTTGAATTTTTGTATTGCAGAACATGGTCGTAATTTTGAACATTTGTTTTAAGTTGATTTATTACTAAATTTGTTATTTAGTTTGCTAAGTTAGTTAGTGACTTGGACGACGCAGCATAGGGGTTTCAATGGTAAAATCTTAATGTGCAGTTATTTGCTCCCCTAATTATTTTAGAGCAAAATTGTATTTAGGTTTTTGCTACAGAAAAAAATACTGCATCCGAATATAATATTGTTTATAATTTTTCAATTTCCGGAACCGTAAAAAGAGTCGAAAACAATAATAACATTTTTGCAAAAATCATTGATGCCATAGAATAAAAATATCACTTAAACAATTAGCAAATGTCAGATAAGAATTTTACAACAGATTGGGGCAAATGGTGATTTGTTTGAACATTTGCTGTGATATGTTATATTATAAATTTATGTGTTTGTGATAGTAAAATAAAAATCCCTTTTCCCAATATATTTTATCTTTTAATTTATATAAATTAAGGGTCGTATTCATAGTCACTTCTTAAAGAAATCTTAAATTTCGTTCTCATCAAATTACATTGTTGTAATCAACAATTCCATTGTTGTCATCAACTACAACAAAGGTGTTTTCATTTTGCTCGTTTTAAACGTCAAGAATCAGTGAAAGTTGTTTGCGCGATGCTGTTAAAATTTTTGTTGCATGGCACCAATGATTTTTGCAAAAATGTTATTATTGTTTACGATTATTTTTACGGTTCCGGAAATTGAAAAATTATAAACAATCGCAATTTCCTGCTCGCCAAATTATTTTAAGCAAAAACGCGTCAAATAAAAGTTTTAGGGCATAAAATTCTGCATCTAAATAAATAAACAGAATTACCTTTACATGCTTTGTAACGACAGAAATTAATTATGAAAATGTCGAAAATTACGTTGAAAATATCGACAGCCATGGAATTGAACAAAAAATAAATAAATGCTTGACGTTTTATCTGTCACAACGTAAGTTAACTTATTTGACGTTTCTGACAATTTGATAAAACGTTAAGCATTTGTTTATTTTTTGTTCAATTCCATGGCTGTCGATATTTTCAAAGTAATTTTCGACATTTTCATAATTAATTTCTGTCGTTACAATGCATGTAAAGGTAATTCTGTAGAAATTTACGCTCTAAATTTTTATTTGACGCGTTTTTGCTTAAAATAATTAGGCCAGCAGGAAATTGTAAAAAACTGAGTTCCCATGTTAATCTCCTATGTACACCTTTAAGATAGACACACGGTATAAATAAAAGGTAAGAATATAAGTTATTCAGAAATTAAAAAGGCATCCTATAAAGGCAACTTACTTACAAAATCATTTATATTTCACGATATATTAATTAAATAAAATTTAATGTTCTTTTAGAAAAATTGTTATATAGTACTTTAAAAAAATGAAACAAGTAACCTGAATAAAATATTCACTTTAACATTTTTTATTTGTTGTATAATTGTACAAATATCTAAGTGAATATTTTATTTAGGTTACTTGTTTCATTTTTCAAAGCACTCTAACGATTTTTCTAATAGAACATTAAATTTTATTTAATTAATATCTCGTGAAATATGAATGATAATGTAAGTAGATTGCCTTTATAGGATGCCTTTTTAATTTATTGTCACCCTTTTGCGCTAAAATGAATAGGTAAAGAGATATGGCAGTATTAAAAAATAACATTGAAATTGCTATGCGCCACTTTTCATTTCTACACCCAGTATACATTGATTATGTGATAAACATATCAATAGTAGAGATAAATATATTTTAGTAACGTATTTTTTTTTTAAATGATAAACTTATTAGTATACATTTACTGGCCGAAACAATTTGTTTTTTCCATGTTGTTTTTGTTAAAGTCTCCTTAAATTAAATAGGTAATATAAAAGTTTAGCATCATAATAGTTTTCTTAATGATGCAACACGAATGAATAACAATTAAAACGTTTTTGTAAGTAGAACATGAAGTAATATATGTAAATTTTACACAATATAACACATTTTTTTCATTTACATTAAAAATGAAAAAGAAAGAGTTTGTAATTCATGGTCGTTTCCTTGAAATTAATTCAAATGATTATTTTATTTTTGTTCTACTTTGTTTCACTGTAACTGTATATACACAAAACACGTATAAATATTTAAACAAAAGGATATCGGTAAAAATTCATTGTATTTGTATAATTATTAAACACAGAAATGTTATGTTCTTATCTACATTTCAATTTTCTGCAATATAAATAAAAGACAATGATATTTATCTAGTAGGTAATTACTATACAAAATGACTATAGTAATGCACTTGAAAATAATATTATCTTGCAATATTAAAAATTAAATTTCATAAATTAGCCAGCTATGCAATGACACTGGAAATAGCTAATAAAATTTGAAAAATCTGATTTGGCCAGCACATTACCTTCCGTCAGTTCAATGTATTTTATACAAATTCCATACAGACAGTTTCTTGTGAAAGATTCTATATTTCCAGTACATTACGTTTCTACGTTCCCTTAGTTCTATGTATTTTGTACAAATTCCATACAGACAGTTTCATAATTGATTATATATTTGCAGTAAAATTATAACACATACTGACAATCGCTCTTGACATTGACATCTGTCTATCAGATTTTTTTTAAATATATTAGCTGTTTCCAGTGTTATAGCATAGCTGGCTGCTTTATGAAATTTAATTTCTTTATAATTTTTTAACTCAATATCCATTGAATGTGAAGTATAAAATGTAATCAAATCTTATAGAGAATAAAATATTCTTTAATATTTATAATAACATTAAATGTGACAAAATGATATTTAACAGTGTTTTTTCAAGAAAAACTGTTTAAATATTCAAATGAGAGTACTTCCGGTCGACCAATTATAACAAAAATCTAATCAGCTCTTCATATGGATGTAACGAAGAGGAATACGAAAGAATAGTAATTTTTAGAATTATAGTGCTGGAGTTATTGACAGAGAAAAAAATGCCACACACACGCACACGCACGCACGCGCACACACACACACACACACACACACACACACACACACACACACAAACACACACACACACGCGCGCACACACACGCACACAAACACACACACACACACACACACACACACACACACACACACACACACACGCACACGCACACGCACACGCACACGCACACACAGTACAGAATATTTGAGAAAAAACGGTAGAGGCGGTAATTAAGAAAAACAAAGATCAAAGCTTACTTTAAAAATCTGGTGTGGCCAACACAATACCTCCCGCCATTTACAGCCCGAGTCACAAAAAAGATGAAGTTAATCCTTATTTTTAAATTAGCGAATTTTACTCTAATTTCGACGGTTTATTTCTTAAAATAATCCAAGTAACTACCTCTTTTTAAACCGCTCAACAGAATTAAATCCCACTTACAGAGTGGGTTCACACTCACACACATCCATGCCTTAGTTGGATTCGAACCCAGAGCCCAGAAGGCACTCATGACATGAGGTGTTGCTCTAACCATTGAGCCACCGGAGCTATAATAAAATGAAGATTAAATTTTAAATACCGGGATAGAATAGAATTCACTAATCCAAAAATGAGGATTAGATTAAACAATATTAATGGACACGTGTGTTGGCTCTCGTTGAAACATATTAAACAAATGAGAATTTTATTAAAACACTTTTTATTGAAACTTACCGAGTGTTTTAATAAAATTCTCATTAGATTAAACATTTTTGTGAATCGTTAATTTTTATTAATCTAAATACGTACTTACATATTTACTTATGCTGATAACGGTGTTGAATTCCTTTTCTATTGTTCTATTTACTTTTTTCTTTTTAAACCGTTACAAATATTATTTTGAAATGATTAGTTCTTTGATAGACATTTATCTGTCAGTTACAAACATTTGAATAACTGCGTTTTGTTTGTTTAAAGTGGAGGCTCTGGGATTAAATTATAGATAATTTTATTTACCCATAAAATATATAGAAAAAGTATTAATGCAAATCTATAAAAAAAATTAACAATCTTTAATTTTTATAATAACATTAATGTCGAAAAAATTACATTTAAAGGTATTTTTCGAAGAAAAACTATTTTGAGCTTCTAGTAAAGTGCCATTTCCGGTTATCCAATTTTCACCAAAATCTAATGGGCTCTTTCCATTACAGAAAAAGTTCGAAATACAAGGTTTTAAATTTTTCTGAATAATAGTATTTGAGTTAGAGTGGAGGATCCACACATACATACACACAGACATCCTCGTGAAAATGTTAAAATTGGATTCTACGGACCTTAAAACGTGGTCATTTACCAAAATCTCGATATGCAATTTTTAGCACGATCCCTATACCTCCCTTACCAAGGGTAGCGCAAGGTAAAAATGACAACTATATTTTTTTAATATGTCAAAATATTTCCAATTTTTTTTTTAATATATCGGATGTATTAGAGATCGTGACCAAGTCCAGTTCTCCACAATCATACTCAACCGGTAGGGAGCACTTACTGTCCTTAATACTTAAATAACTATATTATCCAATACCGAGTCATACTAAACATATTAGTATGGTTTTAAAATAACTAATGTATACATCGTTACTTACTACGGACCCCCAAGGAACAGCCACAGTTTGGGAAACAATGTTCTAAATAACCCATTTGTATTTGAAAATTGAGATTGCTTGCTAATACTATTATATGCTCGATTATATATCAATATTTTTAAATATATTATCATCTCATATTAAATTGTTACATTAATTCCTATTGACATTTAATTTCCCGATAAATTAATAATAATGTATATTTATCAATTTATGATTTAATTTTGATACAATAATCCAATATTTAAACAAATATATTGAATTTCAATTAAATAAATTTGTTTATTGAATAATAATCCACATAAATTATTAATTATATCACATACCTGTTTAAATTATACACATTTTCCGTATATTCTTCTCATTAAAATTTTGCTATTCACTATCACAATTTCTACCGCACTTCCTGTGTCCACTAACCCATTTTATTCACTTTCAATTCACTATTCTTATCGGTTTTTAGCTCACTTAACCTTTAAATTCTAACTTTAGTGAATCTATACGTATCTCATGGTAGTTCATGTGTGCAATACTCGACTATGTTTATTCATCAAAGCGTATATAATGTGTGCTATAGCTATAGCGGTACCGGCATCAACACTCAAGAACACAGTCTGAGGTTTAAATTTCCCTTTCCTCTGACCAGTGGCGTAGAAGGAGGATTTCGACATAAGGAGATTGCCTTGGAAAATGAAAATCTTGAGGAATATAAGACAATATTAATTATTAAGAAAGAGAAATGTACTAGTATGTTCGGATTTTGGAGGTCACCATTGGGATCTCGGAAACTATAAAAGATATGGCTTTGGTTATGGGATATATTGTGCGTTTTTCCGTGGTCATCATTGATATGCTTTTGTTTTGCCAATTTTTGGTCGAAATTTTCAGTCTGGAATAAATCCAAAAACATCAATAATTGAGATAAATGTTTCAATTAATAAAGTTAGATATTTTTTTGTGCATCCAGGAGTGTACAAATACATTTTTCTGTCATTTAATTTACTAGATTAATAACAAATATTTGATTTTTGTTTTGAATTTTTTTTCCTTTTAAGGATTATTGTATTTTAAATTTATTTTACTCTCAAATCTTAGGTTTTAAAAATTTTCAATCCTGGTCTATGTGCAGGGTAAATTTAAAATTAAATATCAATGTCATTTACTTCAAATTTTAGTGACTTCTAGGGATTATAATATCCTAGATTGCATGCGCTGTATTTTGTAATGTTGGCATAAAGTCTTTTTGACAAGTTCCATCTTTGCAAGTCAAATGCACAAATCAAATATGTCAAATGTCAAGCCAAAATAAACATGAAATTATGTATATGTATTTAAAAATATCAGTGCTACCAATCTACATTTTCATTCTCTTACTATGGTATGCCTACTTCTAAGCAAAAAATGTTCATATAATTTGAACGTGTAAAATAGAACCATTTGATCAAAAATTATGTTGTAAACATTTGACAAATAAGAAGTTTAATTTATTTGATCGTCTAAAGCCACCTTAATATAGTAGATGTTTCTAGCATAGCTAGCTAATTTATGAAATTTAATATCTATATATTTTTATAACTCTAAATCCATTTAATATGAAGTACAAAATGCAGTCAAATCGTATGAAGAATACAATGTTCTTTAATATTTACAATAACATTAAATGTGAAAAAATGATATGTAACATCGTTGTTTCTAGAAAAACTGTTAAAATCTTCAAATGAGAGTACTTCTGGTTCCAATTATTACCAAAATCTAATCAGCTCTTCATATGGATGCAACGAAGAAGAATACAAAAAAATTATAATTTTTGGAATTGTAGTACACGCGCGCACACACATACACACACACACACACACACACACACACACACACACACACACACACACACACACACACACACACATCATCATCATCGTAAAAATAGTAAAATCGTATTCTATGGACCTTAAAACGTGCTTATTCATTAAAGACTCTCGACCTAATTTTTTGACCAAAGACAATAATACCTTCCTTACCTAAAGGTAAAAAGCGAAGCCCGAAATGAGTAATAAGTCAGTCATGATGGTATATGTATTTATTTTATTTTTAATGATGTTCTACTATTGCGCTTTTAAAGAACAAACAATGTAACATTATTTTCAATCAATTGTTTTGTTACTTAGCAAATTCATCAACTTCGCGTATCAATAAATTTATTATTCAAGATATTAATATCAATTAATATCTGTTTATGCAGTGTGTTCTAATAAATTCCTAACTAGAAGTAGGCTATGAACAAAGAAACGTATGTCAATTTAAAAATATTTCATTAAATGTCATTTAGGCATGAGATATTGTCAAAAATCTTATCTAAAGAAATCAAAGCTTTTATTCTTGAATCTTATTTTAGAAATGGAAACAAATTAGAAAACGGTGTATGTCAATAGACTGTATTCTTATTTATTGTCTTATCTCCTTAAAATTACATTTCAAGATAAATTATGGCAACTTGACTTTTGAATTGAATAATAATCAGACATACGTTTCTCTGTTTATAGCCTATTCCGAGTTGGGAATTTTTTTGAACACATTGTATTATCTTCCTTCTAAATAAAATGCATATATTTTATGCCTAACTTTCTCTTGGATATATTTAATCATGCATATTAATAATAACTGAAATGTTTATGCTAATTACCTGTACTTTTCAAAACAGTCATTGAGTAATTATTTTAAATTATTAGAAAGAAAATTCTTCAAATATTTGTACACAATTTGCTCAGTAATGCAAAAACCATTACTTAGTTGTAACAATTGGTGTAGCAAAAAATCTGAAGACAAATTATCTACAAGTCATTTAGGTAACAAAAGAAAACAAATAAAACAATAACGAGGAGAAATTAATATTAAAATCTGCTGATAATTAGCTTCTATCAACAATTAGGAAAATCTTATAATGCTCTTTATATGGATGAATTGGGAACATTTAAATATTATGGATTAATTAAAAAATTCTTCATTGTAATTTTTTATCAGATTGAGGACTTTAAAAAAGTGCTTATTCATCAAAATCTCCATGTATAATTTTAAATATGATTCATATCTCCTTTAGTAATGGTGGAAGGTAAAATTAAAAATGAGAATGCAAATTACATTATATTATTTCCTGATAATATTGTAAGAAACAATACAAACTGAACGATTAATATTGAGTAAAAGTATATAACAAGTACTTATTGTTTGAATAAAAATAAACATTTTTATTTCAGTTACTCTTAAGGTGCATTCACAAATGAAATGTTTAGATTTAAGTATGTCATTCATAAATGCAAGTTTAATTTAACTCTAATTTAGTTTTGATTGTACTGACATCTATGTAAATACTTCAAAAACAAGATTAAAATATCGGTAGAGCACCCGTGCGCCGTGAAACTGTCATTAGCTTTGCATTATTGGTTATATTTCAGCAATTAAATTTTGACAGTTCTGTGGTCTTTTCGCATTTATTTAAAAAGCTGATCCCACCAAATAAATACTAAATAAAGATGGGTGTATATATCTATATCGTTTTAGATTCGTTTTCATTGGTTTGTGACGTCATACTAAATTATAGACCTTGCTATGTTTGGCGTTATGATTTGGATTTAGAGACACTGAATTCTGAAGTGTGAATGGAGTCATTACATAATATGCGGCCAAAGTCTTTAAATCTAAAGTATAAACCTTAAATCTAAACCTAATTTTCATTTGCGAATGTACCTTTAATGTAATATATTTAATAAACTTTTGTGGTTTATATCAATACGATTTTTGATTAATTTGAAACGAATAACGAATCTATTGTGATTGTAACAATTTTATGGTGTAAAATAAAATAGAAAGTAAACTTTGATCTCGAAAAAGTGACAATGAAAATGAGATTTCTTCTCACAAAAGAAAAAGTTTTTCATCCCTTGGGGCAATACATTTTTTATCATTTTTATTTTTATCAGAACAACTTCTGGTTATTACGGTATAAATGAGTAAATACATATTTTTTCGTTAGCGGAAAGTTTGCTGCCTATTTCGGTGTTCTTATTAGTCTATAAAAGCTCTGATTTTCACTGAAAACACGTCGTTTAAAAGATCTATGAACGCACTGTTTGTTCATAGCAATCTATACAGAGTGACACTGAAAAACGGGCCACTCAAAATAACTTTTTTATTTATAATTATTTTTTAATTTTTCTTGAATATTTGTATACTAGGCATAGGGACTCACAAATCGTGGTATATGGCATGATGGTAGAGCTTCCGGTTTAACCGGAAGTGACATTAATTTTTATATTTCAAATGGGATATCCCATATATTTTTCCATATTTGGAATCTACGTAGAATTACGAATTCAACGATATCCTTGAAGTCAATTTGTATTTAATTTATTTATAAGTGCGTAAAATTTGAATAAAATATCTTATGTAGTTTCTGCGATATTACAAGATAAACATTTTTTTTAAATTACTAAATATGTATTTTTTGTTTCTTATTCCATTTCGGATTTTTGCAAAAAAAAAATTATAAATAGAAAGTGCACAAAATTCCGAATCGAATGAGATATTTTTCAAAAGGGTTTTTTGACAATCCTGTAGTGGAACCACGCCGAATCAATATTGACATTGACTTTGACAAGTGATAGCGATAGCTTCAAGTCAAGGCAATACAAATTTGATACTATATCAAATCGCGCAGTAGAAGTTGTACTGCCCAACTTACAGATGTTGACTATTAATAAACATTTAACTGAATAATATTTAAATGTTATTTATGATACGTAATATTCATAAACAAGTATACATATAATTATTACTCGCACAAAAGACATTTGATTAAATATCTTTGTCCATATTTATATCTCTAACCTATACGCTACAAGCAGCTGCTACCGTCATAATATCGTACCCGCCCGAATGAATTTTGGTCTGTGCGCCGGTTTTTTCTCTAAACGCACAGACTCTACCAGCTAATATTTTATTGCTTTGTGAAAGAAAGGCAACAATGTTTAAAGGACTTTATTAAAATTAGAAGCGAAAACAGTAATCCATTCGTTCTTGATGCTTTTTGAATATTTATTTCGTCTTACAATAAACTTAGTGTTAAATTTTATCAATGAACTAATTCCCCAAATGGCTTTTAACATTAATCCAAAATAGATACCACCCGAAATAAAAATTTTCACTGCTCTTTCATTTTATGCAACAGAAAGTAATGAAAAATTAATTGGTAATAGTTTTAATATATCAATGAGTCAACAATATGTTTCAAATTGCATCAGAGATGTTAGTTTCATTGTATATAAGCACTTAAGAAACCAGAACATAAAATTTTCATACGCGGATGAAGAAAAAATTAAGATTAAATTATTATTTATGCAAAAAAAAGTATTTTCCTGGAGTCATCGGTATGCAAAATATTTTATTATTAACTACTGTCCACTGCCGCAGGTGTACCATCATTCGTTTTTGGTCCATCTAATAATTTATACTTATTAATAATAATAATAATAATAATAATAATAATAATAATAATATTTATTGTAACAAAAGTTTAGTACAATAACAAAGGACAACACTTAAGGTACAAACGTCAAAGTCAACAAGATAATTACAGTTGCATAAATTCATCTACCGAATACAGACATTTTTTGATTAAAAAGGACTTTAGCTTTTTCTTGAAGGAATTAAGATTATTTATATTTTTTATATCTTCAGGAAGCCTATTGTAGAAGCGAGAGACATTGTCGAACAAATCTTCTTGATAAAATTTAGTTTTATGATGTGGTGGTAATAACTGCTTTTTAAATCTTGTTTCATACATATGAGATGCACGGTTGTGAGAGAACTTAGAAAAATTTTGATGTACATAACAGATTAATTCTTAAATATATATAGAGTAAACTATCATTATTTCTAAACTAATAAAAAGTTGTTTACAAGAATCTCTTTGCGAAGCTCCAACCAATATCCGAATAGCTCTTTTTTGCATTATAAAAACTTTTTTAATGTCAGATGATCCTCCCCATTGCACTATTCCATATTTTAAAACAGAATGTATACATGCAAAATAAAAATTTCTAGTAACTTCTAAACTGCAAAATTTAGTTAGATGACACAGAGCAAAACATAGTTGTGCAATTTTCGAACATAAATGATTAATTTGTGTTACCCATTTAAGATTTTTTTCAATCCATATACCTAGAATTTTAATTGCATTAGTAGTTGTAAAAGTGGAATTATTAATAGTGATTCCGAAATCAGAAGTTGATCCGAAAACAATTAATTGTGTTTTATCTTTATTTATACTAAGATGATTATGTTTAACCCAGCATAATACTTTACTTATGGTTTCTTTCACAATATTTTGAGCAGATACTATACTATTGGCTGTGATTAAAATATTTGTATCGTCTGCATAAGAGACTTGTAAAATTGCATTATTTTTAATAAGTAGGGACAATTTACGTAAATAGTGAAAAGTGTTGAACCTAAAACAGAGCCTTGAGGGACGCCGACGTTAACAGTAGATATGTTAGAAGTTATATCATTATCTATAGCAACAACCTGGTTACGATCTAGTAAGTAAGATATAAACCTTTGTAGAGGTATACCACGAATACCATATCTTTATAATTTATTTATCAAAATTTTGTGATCCATGCAATCAAATGCTTTAGTAAAATCTATGAAAATACCAACTGTAATTTTATTTTTATCTCTAGAGTCGACAAGTTTTGTTACAAATTCTGCAAGAGCACTATCTACACTTTTTCTTGACATAAACCCGTGCTGAGTGTCGAAAATGAGTTTATTCGAATTAAAGTAAGACAATAACTGCTTACTTATAAAATGTTCTATTATTTTTGAAAAACTTGAGAGAAGTGAAATGGGTCTATAATTATTAATTTGTAGAGGATTGCCTTTTTTAAAAAGTGGTTTAATTATACCGAATTTTAGTTTACTTGGAAAAACTCCTGATTCAATAGATAAATTAAAAATATGTTCTAAAGGTTTGGATATATAAGATTTAATTTTCTTGAGTAAGAAATTTGAAATTCTGCAGGATGTGAATTTTTAAGTTTAACTATAATATTTTCAATTTCAATGTAATTAATGGGGAATAAAGTAAACGTTTTATTAAATAATGGGACGCTCTCTGTTATGAAACCATCATTATTATTAGTGATATTCTTTATAGTTTTTTCACTAACTGTTGCAAAGTAATCATTTAATAAGTTAGCCGCTGGAATACCAGTGTAAAAATTGTTTTCTTGCTCAATTATTATCTCATTTTTCTTTTTTGCACGATAATTCAGATTATTATTAATAATATGCCAACTAGTTTTAAAAATGTTTTCAGAAAATTGTAATTTAGTATTGAAATAATTTTTCTTAGCATTCGCTCAAGCATTTTGATATATTTTGTTATAATTTTTAAATGATTACTTAAAGTAGTCTGAATGTTGGCTTAAATTAGCATACATACATAATATATTTTTCATTGCTTTTAACTCTGAAGTATACCACGGTAAATTAGTTTTATCATTATTGTTGTTAACAACTGTGAGAGGAAAAGACAACTCAAAGTAGTATGAAATTGTATTCATAAAAAAATTAAACGAATTATCTGGGGTAGTAATATTAAATAAATCGTTCCAGGTTTCTTGCTTTAGAAAATTCATGAATGAATTAATATTGTGCTCATTAAAACAACGCGTTTTCTGCTTATTTTCGTTCTCTAAAACGTTTACAGGTGTTGACAGCAGCTGCGAAAAGTGGTCTGACATAATAGATTTTATGGTTTCAGTATATAAATCAGGACAGTCTATTCTATATATATATATATATATATATATATATATATATATATATATATTGTCAATGCAGTTAACACTAGTACTAGTTACTCTTGAGGGTTCTTTAAAAAGGATACTTATGCCGTAACTATCCAACAAATCTTTCAGTCGTGCAAGTTCATTATTCTGAATATCAAATTTAATGTTAAAATCTCCGGCTATAATGATGCATTTGTTTATATCATACAAACTGTTTATAATATCTGTAATTCCTTCAAGAAAAATTCCAAAATCTCAATATGTCAATACATAATTGATCTGATCAATATTATTTAATTTTGAGACGTAACTTATAAACGCAACTATGAGGTTAGGAATCTTATTTTTAAATTTAAAGAAGGAAAAAATTCTTACTCTGTGTCAATAAACTACGGCGGGCGGTACAAGAAGAGAGGGGAATATGTCAATGTCGATTCGGCGTGGTTGCACTACAGGTCTGATTTTTTATTTGCAAGATACTAGCGCCTGGCGCTCGGTCTAAAATAAAATATTGTGCACGCCACTGAACAATTTGCTGCAGGCGTATTTTCAGCGGTATTTCTTGACATTTCTGGTAGTAAAAGAATAGTGAACAGGTAAAAAATAAATCATCGGGAAGTAAAATATCTTTGACAAGCCTCGGGATCAATTGCCAGGTCTCGCTTCTCTCGGGTGGCAAACACGTCCTCTTCTGGTTAATACTACTACTTACAGCCATAAACCCCAGTATGTTTTCACACCTCACATTTTAACTGAAGTTAAAGAAGTAAATATTTATATTCATAACAACCAACAAAATTTGTGTTGCTAACAAATATTATTCTAGTTATATAATAGGGTATTCTCTCATATTTTTTTTATTTATTTTTCTTAAAAAACTGTTATATCGAAGAGTATCTGTGAAAATACGAGTAAAAATTACTTTTAATAAGCGAGACATTAATTTTTAAAATTTGATTTTCTTGTGTCACGTGATAGTGACGTACTAGTTGTACAGTACCAGCGGTGTGCTATTAGTGGTTCATGCGGCGTCTTATCACATTCGAACATGGAATACGGATTTCAACTGGTCTCCCATTGGAAGATCATCTAGCACATCAGCAAAATTTAAATGCTTTATGTCTTTTGTAACAATCAGTTTATATTATGATTTTTTGTTTTTTCCCTGTTATTTTTAATACATTTTTAATATTAGTAAGCCTCAGAAAATACCCTATCGTGAAATATCACCCAAAAATAATGTCATCTTAATTTTAGTTAAAAAAATATGTTTTTTAAAAATCGGCATGGAAATCCTCATTTCCGGACTAATTTGAGTCTTGAAAGTAAGATTTCCATGACTAGTCATGAAAATAAAATTTTCATGAGTAGTCATTTTTACTTTCCACTGTCTGTAGGAACAAACACAAATAACAGGAATACCTAACAATATATATTAATGTTAATGTTTGTATTTTGAGCATTTGTCACTTTGTTTACTTGTCATGACAACGTTTTCTAAAGTTTGTAACAGCTCTGATGATTTATGGAAACCTAATTTTTTCTATAATTTTAAGCTTCTATAATTGCCGATTTAAAAAAAAAATTGAATACATCACGCGTCATAAAAATATCTTTGCTTGAGTCGGAGCTCAGAGGTTTTTAAGAAATCTCCTCGTCTGCAATGAAACATTTTCATGACTTGTAATATACTATTAAAAGGAAAGCACAAAAGTTTTTTCGTTTGTAGTTAATATACGTCTTTACGTTGATAGTACCATAAATAACTACATATAGTTACTTTTAGCGAATTTTAGTGAATAATAAGCACGTTCTAAGGTCCCTAGAATCCGATTATAACATTTTTACGATGATGTCCGTATATGTGTGTGTGTGGGTTTGTGTGGATGTGTGTATGTGTGGATGTTGGATTCACCATAACTCAAATACTATAAGACTTAAGATATTTTTAACTACGGATTCCTCAATCTAACAATAATGGGAAGAGTCGAATCAGTTTTGATAACAATTGGACAACCGGAAGTAGTAGTTACAAAAAAAAAATCATCTAAATATTATTTATCGAAAATTTATGTAAATACTTATATTAAAGAGCGTTAAATTCTTTATTCGATAAATATAAATTCATTATTATATCTTCTATAGATTTAGAGATAAAGAAATGCATATATACTAATTTGATGTAAAAATTCTTAGATCAAACTACTTCAAGACAAGAAATTCAAATGTTGTAATTCACACATAAATGTCACTGTCAAAAATATTTGTATGCCACTGTCAAAAATATTTGTACATCATTATGAAGATTATGAAAATAAATAAAAAATCAACAACGCAAAAGAATATACCTAAAAAAGAATATAAAAGGAATATGCGAAGAAATGGCGAATAAAAGAAAAAGAAAAGGAAAGTAGAAAAAAAAAATCAGGATATCGAATATAAAGAAAATGTATGTATTGTACATAATTTATATTAAAATAATTATTTTGTAGTGAGACATGAACATGTGTATTTGTATTTAAAAATATTTTTCGTTTTATGCGTACAACCAGGTAAAATATCTGGCGAGAGGTTATGTGCTGGCCACATCAGGTTTTTTTGTATGTATTATTATTAATAATAATAATAATAATAATAATAATAAATCTTTTATTTCTGCAGATACATTACACTGTATATAGAAAACGTCACACAATAATAATTCAAGACAAATTCATTCACATTATAAAAACTATTAGCGTATAAATACTTAGTTTTAAAATGTTTACAGGACTTCGAGTTTTTAATGTTCTCTGGTAGCTTATTGAAAAATGATAGACCAATCCTATCTGGAGAATCTTTGACGTCTTTAACTCTAGATTTAGATATGTGGAAGTCATTTTTGTTTCTAGTTTGGTACTCATGAATGTCTGAGTTGAGTTTGAATTTATTTCCATTTTGAAATATCTAAAAACAAATGTCAAGTGTATAGAAGCCAGTCACTGTAAGCAGCTTAAGTTTTTTGAAAATTGGTTTACAAGAAGATTTCTTATATGCTTTTAATAAACATTTAATTATTCTTTTTTGAGCGATAAAGACAAATTGAGCACAAGTAGAGTTACCCCAAAACCCGAGCCACAACCTAATACCGTAGTTTATTCTTGACTCTACAGATGCATGGTAGAATATTCCTTTAAATGCCGTACGTATGTATGTAGTGAAATTTTAATCAAATTAATTTTGATTTATGTCTTTATATAAAAAAGCGTTAAACCTGTAACTGTTCATTCTATGAAAATATGTAAGTTTCAATATACTAAAAAAATCGCTTAATAAACCCCCCCCCCCCTCCCCCGTATCGTTGGATAAAAAACTGCAACTCTAATTTTTTCAAATTATATCCCCTGCCGTGAAGAATATTAGTACTGTAAAAGTAAAACCTCATTACCGGACTGAAATCACTCCTGTAAACAATGGAAATGCGACACAGTATGAAATAAATAAATTTTGCATGTTTAGTAACTGCAGAAAATTGAAATCATAATTATTTGTTACTCACTTTTAAACTTCAGTTATTAATTAATCTTTACAAGTTACTAATTTGTAAAACTGACAGTTAACTTGTTAAAATTTTACAAATTAGTAACCATGTCAGTAATGTTGTTGACATGTGAAAATTTTGTTTTGTTAACTGTCATACATGATAAAAATAAGTGTCAATTACAAATGACAGATTTTGGTTATAATTTTAAATTTTATTTACAAGTGAGTAACAAATAAAATATTGTACAATACACGTCAGGTAACATAAACTTCTCGATTGCCATCTAGTGGTCATTGCTCTGCATTAAAAAATATATTGCGAAATATGTTTTTGTATAAACATGAAAATACATGTTTATTATTTTTTTTATGAAAAATAACGGCAATAATAGGGAACTACAGCGCAACTGAATTTAGAGAAATTAGTAAAAAATATTGAAAGTATATGCTTAGTAATGAATATTAATGAAGAAATAAAACGATATAATTGAAATACTTCAGAAATAAGGGTTTTTTTTTGTAATAGCAGCTCGTCACTCATATGAATTCTATATATATTATTTTGATTGGCGGTTCAAAGACGACCTATAAATGTATAACGAATACCAAGTTAGGGGAGGAGCCAACTACCAATGGAAGTAAAGAAATTCAAATACCGGAGGCGTGGTTATCAGTCCAGTACTGCAATTCTCAAGCAGTTTCAATTTGAATATAAATGTTTTGCATTAAACTTATTAATTTAAATACACTTCCAATTATAAATCATGTATAGACTTATACAGTATAATAATATTAATTTATTTTTTTATAAATATAATTTAGAAATAGCATACATTTCAAGAAAATTTAGGTCCATGAAGAGAACAGTTTGATATAAAATCTTATAATCTATAATTTCAAATTTCGGAGAACTATAACTCGCTAATTAATAGGAATTTTTTCACCGGATATTCGCCAGTCTTTGTTTTACTTATACGTTCAGGTGAAATTATATTTAAAAAATGGTGGAATCCGCTATTAGAGAAATGCCTTATTTTAAACATCTTTTCTATTTACACTCTTGTTCTAAAATTAATAGAAAAGAAAGGAACAGCAAACAAAAATATTACCATTGTATTTCCTATACTCGTATAATAAAAAAATGTAAACACCCGGTATTTGTTATCATGTGTGAGTCCCCTCGTAAAAATCTTCTCCCCACGCCTATGGAATTCATTCGCAAGTACTTCCTATGACAAAGACATGACACATGTTTTACGTTACAAATACTTACGGAATCCAACCTCCCACTAATTCGTATTCAGTCTGTGTTCTGACCGCTAAGTTGACGCATATGTTTATCTATTCATCTCTCGGTTGCTAATGCTACCAGGAACTGTTGATGTTTATGTGATCTAATTATTCGTAGCCCAGTGCAAACGATAAGGATCAACAATATATGATCTCCCATTTATATAGGAACTGTATGCATCGTTGCTTCACTTTAATGATCTCATACACATTTGCAAATTTATAAATAGGGTGTGCTATCTATTTTAAAACTATGTTGATTTAGTAGACATCTTCGTTGGAAGACTATATATTTGGGAAGTGATGACGTGACGACAATATCAATGAAATGGCTAGGGATCTAAAATCTAAGTACCATTTTTATCTCCCGCTACCCTTGGTAAGGGAGGTATAGGGATCGTGCTAAAAATCGCATATCGAGATTTTGGCAAATGACCACGTTTTAAGGTCCCTAGAATCCAATTTCTGTGTGTATGTGTCTATGTGTGTGTGGATCCTCCACTCTAACTCAAATACTATCATTCAGAAAATTTTGAAACCTTATATTTCGAACTTTTTCTGTAATGGAAAGAGCCCGTTAGATTTTAGTGAAAATCGGATATCCGGAAATGGCACTTTACTAGAAGCTCAAATTAGTTTTTCTTCGAAAAATACCTTTAAATGTTATTTTTTTCGACATTAATGTTATTATAAAAATGAAAGATTTAAATTTTCTATAGATTTGCATTAATACTTTTTCTGTATATTTTATGGATAAATTTATAAAATTATCTATAATTTAAACCCCAGAGCCTACGCTTTAAACAAAAAAATGCAGTTATTCAAATGTATGAAACTGACAGATAAATGTCACTGTCACTATCAAAGAACTAACCATTTCAAAATAATATTAGTAACGTTTTAAAAAGAAAAAAGTAAATAGAACAATAGAAAAGGAATTCAATACAGTTTCCAGCATAAGTAACTTAATCTTTTTTGTGACTCTGGCTGTAAATGGCGGGAGGTATTGTGATGGCCACACCAGATTTTTTTGTTTTAAAGTTATTCAACAAAAAAAGTTTTTCTAATATTTACTAGAGTTCGTTAATTTTTAAAAACAGTGTTTTTTTTGACAAATAAAATATTCAAATTTTAAATACTAATTATGGCAACGATATATCGATAAATAAAATATATCTATATATTACAAAATATATCGAATAAAAATATTCGATAAATAGGTATTTGAACAATATATCGAGTAATTTATCGATATATCGTTACGATAGAAATATATTTGTTTTGTGTACTTTTACAATGCTGCTAGGTGCTAAGTGTTGTCATCCACCAGCCGTATAAATTTCAACATTTATAGAATACCGATCGAGTGTATGTATTTGATCATTTGTACCTATATAGGGTTTGATTCATTTCATTGTCACTTATATTAACAATGGTTGTTTTATTTGGTTAGTGGTTAAATTACGAATTGTTTTAAATATTCGGACCAGCTCTAAGTTTGTACATCACCAATATATCGATACTCGATATATTCTCATCGATATATCGAATATATCGATATAGCTTCAAAAAATATCGAATGATACGATATATCGATATATACTACTACTTTTGCCATCCCTAACTAAGATTAATATTAATAGGTGCCTCAAGCAATCCTTGACATAGGCGATTAACATTGGGAAACAGTTTTTTGTAAATAAAAAGTGTCCGGCAAAAAATTAAGCCATGATATTGAACATGATAATAATATATTACCTCCTGTACGTTAATATTCATTTCTTTATTATTATTGCATACCTATAGCAAGAATTTTTATATGACTTAGTAGGTACCTACTAAATTTAAAAAAATATTTTTCTTTGAAGAGCCTGAAATATGAAAATATCACGAAAACGCCTCATTGGCATAGATTATATAAAATTTCAAATTAGTTTTTGTTTCAATTTTTACCTCTCGCTAAGAGAGGTATTGGATTCATGCTAAAAATCGCATATCCAGATTTGTGTGTGTGCGGATGTGTGTGTTTGTGTGTGTGGATGTGTGTGTGGATGTGTGGAGGTTAGATACACGATTTCTAAATACTATAAGACTTAAGACATTTTCAACTTCGGATTCCTCAATCTAACAATACTGGGAAGAGTTGATTAAGTGTTGGTAACAATTGGACAACCGGAAGTAGTAGTTACAAGAAAAAAATCATGTAAATATTATTTATCGAAAATTTATGTAAATACTTATATTAAAGAACGTTAAATTCTTTATTCGATAAATATAAATTCATTATTATATCTTCTATAGATTTAGAGATAAAGAAATGCATATAAAATAATTTGATGTAAAAAATCTCAGATCAAACTACTTCAAGACAAGAAATTCAAATGTTTGTAATTGACACGTAAATGTCACTGTCAAAAATATTTGTATGCCATTGTCAAAAATATTTGTACATCATTATGAAGATTATGAAAATAAATAAAAAAAGTCAACAACGCACAAAAATATACGTAAAAAATCTGATGTGGCCAGCACATTACCTTCCGTCAGTTATATGAGGTATTTACAAAAATTCTACCGGTAAACTGTTACCAGTAAATAGCTGTTTATCAGGTTATAGCTACCAGAATCGTTATTTTAAGAACGCGAGTGAAAAACAGGGTAGATCCATAACCTATGAAAAATTGAAAATTTTAAACAGGTTAGAAATTTGACGTAGCTTACAAACTGAGCAGAGTCCTACTTTGAACACATTTCCACTTACCGCGCACGCTTCGCTTTGCATCACTACCTTTTTTGGACATTAGATTCTTCATGAATCCGGTAATGTTTTCGAACACAGTCGGTAGATGCGGTATCTACCGGTAGAATTTTCGTAAATGCGTATGTATTTTCTATAAAATCCATACAGAAAGTTCCTTGCAAAAGATTATAAATTTCTTGTATGTACATTACCTTTCGACACTAGTATGTATTTTATACAAATTTCGTACAGAAAATTTCGGGCAAAAAGATCCTGACACAAATATACTACGAATATGTCATTGCACTTGACACTGACATCTTTCAATCAGAATTTTCTTAATATAGTAGCTGTTTCTAGCATAGCTGGCTAATTTATGAAATTTAATTTCTTTATAAATTTATAACTCTATATCCATTTAATATGAAGTATAAAATGTAGTCAAATCGTATAGAGAAAACAATGTTCTTTCATATTTATAATAATATTAAATGTGAAAAAATGATATTTAACATCGTTTTTTCAAGAAAAACTGTTAAATCTGTAAATAAGGGTACTTCCGGTTGACCAATTATAACCAAAATCTAATCAGCTCTTCATATGGATGCAACGAAGATGAATACGAAAGAATTATAATTTTTGGAATTGTAGTATTAGAGTTATCGTAGACGAAAATTTTGTTACACACACACATCCACACACACACACACACACACACACACACACACACACACACACACACACACACACACACACACACACACACACACACACACACACACACACACACACACACACACACACACACACACACACACACACACACACACACACACACACACACACACACACACACACACACACACACACACACACACACACACACACACACACACACACACACACACACACACACACACACACACACACACACACACACACACACACACACACACACACACACACACACACACACACACACACACACACACACACACACACACACACACACACACACACACACACACACACACACACACACACACACACACACACACACACACACACACACACACACACACACACACACACACACACACACACACACACACACACACACACACACACACACACACACACACACACACACACACACACACACACACACACACACACACACACACACACACACACACACACACACACACACACACACACACACACACACACACACACACACACACACACACACACACACACACACACACACACACACACACACACACACACACACACACACACACACACACACACACACACACACACACACACACACACACACACACACACACACACACACACACACACACACACACACACACACACACACACACACACACACACACACACACACACACACACACACACACACACACACACACACACACACACCACACACACACACACACACACACACACACACACACACACACACACACACACACACACACACACACACACACACACACACACACACACACACACACACACACACACACACACACACACACACACACACACACACACACACACACACACACACACACACACACACACACACACACACACACACACACACACACACACACACACACACACCACACACACACACACACACACACACACACACACACACACACACACACACACACACACACACACACACACACACACACACACACACACACACACACACACACACACACACACACACACACACACACACACACACACACACACACACACACACACACACACACACACACACACACACACACACACACACACACACACACACACACACACACACACACACACACACACACACACACACACACACACACACACACACACACACACACACACACACACACACACACACACACACACACACACACACACACACACACACACACACACACACACACACACATATCGTAGACGAAAATTTTGTTACACACACACATCCACACACACACACACACACACACACACACACACACACACACACACACACACACACACACACACACACACACACACACACACACACACACACACACACACACACACACACACACACACACACACACACACACACACACACACACACACACACACACACACACACACACACACACACACACACACACACACACACACACACACACACACACACACACACACACACACACACACACACACACACACACACACACACACACACACACACACACACACACACACACACACACACACACACACACACACACACACACACACACACACACACACACACACACACACACACACACACACACACACACACACACACACACACACACACACACACACACACACACACACACACACACACACAC
>OY720449.1:74435222-74480222 GCA_963082715.1 Harpalus rubripes | reverse complement strand
TGGGAGAGTCGACATCAGATAGTCCTGGAGTGAACATGTAGTGTTTTTAGTTTTGGGGCGCGTGAGCAGAATGCCCGCCCGCAAGGTTACAAAATGTAACAGTTTTGTTAGTTATGTTTAATTAAGTTATATTTAATCATGTAAATAAAAGTTTAGTTATTAAATCAACAAGTTGTGTTCATGTCCGTAGTGTTCATCAGTGTAAAGTGTTAAAGTGAAGTGTCTGTGTGTTCTTCCTTCTCAAGAAGCCTTCGGCACGAAGTGTTGGACGCCAACCATCAGAGGCGTCCACCAGTCAGTTAGTGTATCATCGTTGCAGTTTGCAGTTATCATCATCAGTCAGCCTCAGAAGACCCCCCCTCGTGTTACAGTATATTACATCCGAAGTGGGATTTGTTTCATTACAGACGAGGGCTTATGTAGGTATATTACCGAGAGGCGAAGCCTTGAGGTGAGATACAGCACGAGGCTGTGATGAAACATATCCCACCGAGGTATGTATACTATTTTTTTCGAAATCACCTTCCTTTTAAATCAATGACGTATTTCACAACCTCTGAAAGGTTAGGAATCGACATATCGACTATTTATTTATACGATCTTACTAATTATTTATTTCGACTATTTATGTCACTGTTTATTTATATCACGTTCAACTGTCCGCCTACCGACCTCCACAGCGTCTGTATATTCAACTGCTCGGATAGAAGTCACACTTTTCACCTCACTATCTGTCTATTAATATAACTCTCTCTCTCTTTCACAGACTCAATATCACCAACTGTCCGTATGCCACAATTCTTCAACACCTGTGCCGAGTGTCCACTTCCATTTGCCGTTACTGTCCTCGTACACTATAGCTTCCCAATACTCTTCAATACTACAGAGTATTCACTTCCACAATTGGCCCGTCCAAGTCTTAGACTTTTTAGAAATTACATGTCGCATATGAATTTAGAATATAAATGAATGAAAACGAACTAAAAATTGCTACATATTTTGTATTTTTATATCTATAATAATGTAATTAAAGTTTTTACCGTAAAATGATCGCCATGTTGTGACGTCAGCGTCATTATAGTCGTCCAGTTACCCTGTGAAAATGTCAGTATACAGTGGACCATGCATATTTTGCTCATAAATTCGCGACTAGCTTTACACATTCTCTAAACTCTGACATACACATATTTAATATATCTGAGTAATTTTTTTATTAAAATCAAAGGAAAATTTATTTATTAAATAAATTTATATTATGATTTATGTTTTAATTATTGTAATCTCAGTACTTGTCATTGTTGTAATCATTTAGTAAATCAATGTAAATTTTGGATTACTTTTTATTATGAACTATGCTTTGATTATTGTAATCAATACTGCCATGTTGTATTAATTATAAATACACAAAATAGTTTAAATACTATTTTAATTATAATAAAGGCACTTGGTGAGTATAATGATCTTCAATATTATATTAAAGAAAGTTTTAAAGTCACATTAATTAAAGCGAATGTTTAACCTGATTTTGAAAACGGGCAAAAATTATTAATTTTACTTACCTGATTTTTATTTATGTATAATATGTTCTCTTTATGACGGAGTGACGCTAACGTCACAATTTTCGCGGCAAAACTTTAATAAATATTTTAGGCGTTATTAAGCATAATTTCAAGAAAACAAAAATTACGGAATTTCTATTTTTAAATTCTTCGTAGTGGTAACATATAAAAAATTCAAAAAAAGTTGGACGGGTCCATTATCCCGGTATACCAGTAACTTCCCGACTCGCCGTTATTGTCCTTGTACACTATAGCTTCCCAATAATCGTCAACACTTCCGAGTATTTACATCCACAGCTAAAGTAATTAAACATGTCCTAACTTGTTTGTTTACATAGCCCGGCTGCTAGCGCGATTGCGTCATCGCTATACTTAGACGCTTGTTCAGCGCAGCAGCGGGGCTCACACGTTACATTACTATAATGATTGTGAATAAAATTATATCTTCTATATCCTTTTACAATCATTTAGAAATAAAAACTTTATTAATAATTCATTACAATAATCAAAACTTTGATATAATAACGATGCATTATATTTTATTTTGATATTAATAAAAACAGTAAAAACTTAAAACCTACTCATTTTCATTCACTTTCAACTATTATTTTTGTGATGGAGATGAAAATGAATATAGGATGCAAAAGATTTTATTCTGTTCTGAAGTGAGGACAGCTTTCTACAGTTTTATTAACTTCTTTTTTGTGATACAATTTATAATGTGCCAAAATTTCTATTTTACGCATTAATAACTCTTGCTCGACAAACTTGTTAAATTCGCTAGCTAACTGTTGAAAATTAGGTCAACACACATTTCGAAAATGAGGATAAATTTCAGCATAAAAGACATTAATCAAGCGGCATACTCAGGCACTCATAGATGTTTTGAAAAGTGCATTCCAAAACTACATGATTATAATTTATTATTGTGCAATGACTAATTTAAAAAGTTTCATTAAAATTACATTCGCTCTGATTTATTGAAATAAATAAGAAATTAAGATTATTGTTATTATTATCTGTCATTGATAGGTATAACGAAATAAAATGACATTGAAAAGATATCAAATAAATATCTGAAAGCACATAAAAACAAATAGTTTTTATTGATAATACATTTTATCGAAATGTAAATACACAATCAAAAAATGATATGTGATACATACCGCAATCATTTATAGAATATAACACGGATACTCTTATTTCTATATGTGTCAAATTGTTATATGATAACAGAGCACATTATTTTATATATATTTTTATTATGAATAATAGATGTTTGATATTTTGCCTAACAAAAATTATAGATACAAAATAATGGAATTTTAACAATGTTTTAAAAATGTTTTAAGAATGATGATTAACTTATTTACTAATATATATATATATATATATATATATATATATATATATATATATATATATATATAAGTGAAAGAATAGTCGCTATAGACAAATCTACATGGCACCTTTACATTTAGACGCTAAATTTTGTAGAGATGTTCTTTCGGCTTCAAGACGTGTCGTAAAAGAAGAAGAGTTCAAAATTTTGCATAGTTTTTACCTTCGGTCACCTTAAGGTAAGGAAGGTATTGTCTTTGGTCAAAAAAATCGAGTTTTTGATGAATAAGCACGTTTTAGGGTCCCTAGAACGATTTTACTGTTTTTACGATGATGTCTGTATGTGTGTGTACGTATGTGTGTGTGTGCCTGTGTGTGTGTGTGTGTGTGTGTGTGTATGTATGTATGTGTGTATGTGTGTGTGTGTGTGTGTGTGTGTGTGTGTGTGTTTGTGTGTGTGTGTGTGCCAAATTTTCTAATGCGATAATTCTAATACTACAATTCCAAAAATTATAATTCTTTCGTATTCCTCTTCGATACATCCATGTGAAGAGTTGACTAGATTTTGGTTAGAATTGATCAACCGGAAGTGCCCTCATTTGAAGACTTTAACAGTTTTTCTTGAAAAAACGATGATAAATATCATTTTTTCACATTTAATGTTATTATAAATATTAAAGAATATTTTATTCTCTATACGATTTGAATGCATTTTATACTTCATATTAAATGGATATAGAGTTAAAAACAACATGTTCAACAAATTATAGTGATAATGAACTTATATAATCAGATAAAAATAATCTTTTAAATGGTAACACTTTCAATATGGCATTTCATTAAAGAAAAAATATTTTGTTGAATAAGTCGATTATTTGATGTTCAGTTGTTTTGCATTTTTCACCGTTAAATTTGTCGTATAATACCGCCCAACTTTGTTTATTTAACCGTTTTCTATCTTTTGAAATAAGAAAGTTACCAATGATAACCCGCTTACAATGACCATACTGTACATGTCAAAAAATAATTCGATTTAGAAAAAAATTCTGATTACAGAGGTTTATTTAGAGAGAGTAAACTATATAGTATACATCAAGTATAAGAATGACATGGCGTAATAACAATTCGTTTATAAGTAGTTCCGTAGTTCAATTCGTACTATCTGTGCTCGCACCTACTACGGTACTACGACAGTATATTTTTCTGCATCAAGAAACACACATGCAAACAAACCCATTATACGAGACCTTTTCGATAATTTTTAAGGCATTATTGATAAATCACGTGAATCAATACGAGAAACAACGCTAAAATACACACCAGTGTATACGAACTATGTTGACAGTTCCAAATTATTTTCTGAACAGAGCTACGACGTACGTTGCCTTATGAACAGTTTCTACAAACTGTATGGCAACAATAGACTAGTTACGTATATCTTCAACAATCATACAATTTTTATTGCGCAATGTTATTCTTACGTGAAGAATACTATATTTTTATATTTGTTTTGCATTAAGGAGTACCAATATTGTTACATTTTTATCTTTATATTCCGAAATTGTAACGCATTACTACTTATTGTGATTTCGAAAAGCTAAATTTGTATATCACGTATTCGCTTATTCTAATATAAAAGTAGAGAATGCACCTCCATTCAAGAATATCGAAAGTAGGTCATATTGGAAAAAGTATTGAATTACAAAGGAATATGTTTCTATATTTCGTTTTATTGTTACAAATAGGTAATAAGAATTCAATATCGTTACTGTTGAGTGCGTTTGAGTTTCTGTTCAACTCACGAAATACAGAATGGCTGAAGATTTAATTCACGATTTAAAATGATACAATAGGTAACGTATTTTCCTATTTCGGTATGCAAAGTCAATACTTTTAACCTGGTTTAGCAAAATCAGCTTTATACAATTGTTTTTAGAATTTTTTTCGTTTATAAGTTGATGACAGTCTAATTGGTATCCCCGAAAACCACAGTATTGCATGATAAAACTTTAAATGTCATTGGCATTACCTATAGGCGAAGTTAGGCTTTAAAATTAGGGGGTGTTAAAGTCCCTTACCTTAAATCAAAAAAAAAAGTTGGTTTACAAAATAAAAAAAGTATTTAAATAAATAAATAAATGTATCATCACGGCTTATTACCCATTACTGGGTGTGCCAATCTGCTTTGTATACAGATATCGGTAATGATGAAATATTTGCACCGTGTGGACGTTTACCAGGCGTCACCTCACGGGCACTCATTGCTGGCGTGGAGAGTGAACCACAGGGGTCAATGTTGTGCCATTTAAAATTCGAAATATGAGGCGTCGGTCGGGGCCGAACACGTTCCCCATATTCTCGACCTGACACTCAGGCACGCGGCCACGAGAACTCATATTATTTAAAGTAACCAGTGTCGGACTGGGACATATTTCTCAGTGTGGCGATTTGGATTACCGGGCCCCCTATTCTGGGCCATTCAAAATATTATTAATGAAACAAAGATGGTTATAAATGAAGTTTTTTTTTTAAATACATTAATGAATGAATACATTAAGTAAGGACACAAGCTGAACCCAAAAATCCGTGACATTGACGATTAACATAAGAAAACAGATTTATTGAAATACTCGTTGCATGGAGGTCTCAAGCAATATAAGAGTTCTGGTGTCGGGTAAATTAGACAACAGTTATCCCATCAGAAGAACATTTTAATGGTGTATCGTTATTTGAGAAAAAATACGTACATATAGACGAAAACGGTAAATTTTGAAATGGTTTATTTTTGAGAATAACTACAAAAAAAAAATTAAAGTATTTTATTTATTACCAAAGATAACTATACTAGTTGTACAGAATTAGCAGTAATCTAATATGAAAATCGCGTCTCAAACACGTATATTTTGGCCGAGATTTGGCACATAGAGTAAACAACGCATATGCGAAGTATACATTACGAAGTTAATGAATTTAAATATTAAAATTATAAATATATTGTTATAATCATTTTTAGAATATTTTCTTTGTTGTAATCAAATCATATTAATAGTGAATGGTGAATACTATTAAAGATAATCTTTTTTTTGTAGGTGCAATGTTTATAATTAATTTTCATTTTAGTGCTATCTTTCACAATTGACAATATTACGTCGATATAAAATGTTAAATGAATTACTATTCATTGTTGTTTCGATTTACATTTTTTGGCTATGGGACGCTTAAAATTTAAGCCTTGTTGGTGCAATTGGGAATACTTAAGTTTAAGTACAATTCCAAGAGTTAAGGCGACAAAAATTGTTATTAAAATGCAGTTGCAGAATTTAACTCCTACCTTAGGTATTCTGTTTCGTGAACAGATCTCATATTAAATTTTTTAATCCGGAATAAAAATGGAGTTAGTTATCCGAATTTAATCATTTTTATGTATCTGGTAATGAAAGTCTACATAGTAGATTTTGCACATGCCCGTTGAGCACGTATTTCTAGTATACACTGGCCGGGGTGATGATGGAGTTTGGGGTGAAGACAGGGATAGAAGTAAGCCTATATTGGCGTTTAGTTTTCTTCGACACGCTACGCTTGTTCTCTGGTTAAGGTCAGACTCTGAATTATGTTTATACTTGATTTTTTCTCTTTATCATGTTGAAAACTATTAACTAAATACTAGAAGACCGGGCCCTTTCGCTCGCCGGGCCTGTGGCGATCGCCACATCGCCACAATGGCCAGTCCGACGTTGAAAGTAACAATATAGTTATTTATGATATGTGTTAAAAATGACATTTTAGTTTGTGAAAAGAAAGTTTGGAACATGACGCGAAACTAATTTTCTGTTTCCATTTAGAAGAATAAATTCTTGCAAAATATCTTAAGTATTATTTATTTATTTATTTATTTATTTTTGAAAGTTCATTTTTAATATTCTATACTTATTTACCTACTACTAAATTAGTAAAGCGATTTTGTGTCATAGTAGTGCTCAGCCAGTTTTTATTTCTCCTCATAACAGAGGCTAATTATTTTATAAAGTTTATAATAAATACCAAATGTATCTTGATTAAGTACACTTTTATTATTTGATTCTAGACTGCTCATCATGTTCTTTAGAATAGTAATTTCAGCTTTCAAAATATCTGATAATATTTAATATAACAGTCAATATGAATAGATGTGTCTAAAATGAAATTATTAAAGTTTATAGAAATTTTGTTTGGGGGTGCTAATTCAAAATTTGGGGGTGCTAAGCACCCCCAAGTACTCTCCTAATTACGCCTATGATTACCTACTAAAGTGAAATCTCCCTTAAGGGAATAATGTCCACATTTTGTCTCTAGAGGCAAGATGGTGTAACTACTTCTACTTCAATTTTAAAATCAGAAAAATTGACTTTTATATGGTAACGAAAAAGACAATTGACAAGTGACAATTGTGGTATAAATTGTTCAGTACGAACTTTAAACAGAATCGTCCATAATATTGGATTTAATTTTAAAACAACGTCAATACATTATGGAGAGGAGACGATTACGCGAATGGCGGTTCCATTATTATACAAATTTAACAAAATACAGATTGGAAAATACACCAATTATTTATTTGGACGAAACGTCCTTTGATTCGTACGATATTTTATAGATAGTCCTGTTATTTTAAATAAATTTTCTTTACGGATATCTCATCATTCTACTCGATTATCTGATTTGTTTTTTGTTTATGTATGTATGTATGTATAATATGTATTCATTATTGTTATTTATATTAATATTCAAACTATTGGCAACACTGACCACAATCTTATTGTAAAAATATAATAATTAATTGTACTGGTTCTGGTCCGTCACTTCACTTCATGTTCGGTAGTCAGTGAATAAACATATAGTAAGTTTACTACACGTGTGTTTTCTTTAAATTTACCTTTCCTATTTGAATGTATAAAATTTTAACAATATAAATAAAACATGGCGCAGCCGTTAATAAAAATAAATTAAAATAAAACAAAATTAAAATAATATAAACTAAAATAATCTAAACTAAAATAACAAAATTTAAAATACTTATACATAAAAATGGCAAGTAATTTGAAACCGCCGTCTAAACTGCAATTAACTGGAAATTTAAGTGAAAACTGGAAAAAATTCATACAAAATTTTGAAAATTTCATGATCGCATCGGATTTGGATGAAGAAGAAGATAGAAGGAAAATCGCAATACTGATGAATATAATTGGAGAAGAGGCCGTTGAATTACATGATACATTCACATACGCAAAGGTTGAAGACGAAAAGAAATATGATGAAGTAGTAGAAGCATTTGCAAATTATTGCAACCCAAAGAAGAACATTTTGCATTCGAGATTTTTATTCTACAACAGGAAACAACAAGATGGAGAAGGCTTTGATGCGTTTTTAACCGATATAAAAACTTTAATTAAAGATTGTGAATTTAAAGATCCAGATGAACTGCTACGCGATAAAATTGTATTATTTTCAAATGATCAAGAAATTCAAGACAAAATAATAAAATTGGGAAACATCGAGTTAAAAGAAGCTGTTGAACACTTCCGAGTTGCTGAAATCACAAGGAAACAAATGAAGATTATCCATTCCAAAGGAGAAGAACCGAAATTTTTCATTGATGCAGCATCATGCAGCAATAGCAGTCCCAAGCCGACGGAACAACAACAACAACACATTCAAAAAGGAAGTAACGCTCCTCAATCTAACATGTATTACAGTTACAATAAACCTTCTTTTAGTTCTAGAAAGAAAAATCTATCAACCAGAGACAACCATGTACAGGATAAGATGTTAAGCAGCCAGAACCAGGGTCAAGTCGTGAACTGCAAAAGATGTGGATATAGTCATACATTTAGGGAATATTGTCCTGCCAAAGGAAAGCAATGCTCTAAATGTGGTAAATTCAATCATTTCAGTAAGGTATGTTTAAGTACAATGAATAATATACATGAAACTAATATACAAAGTAGTAATTATAATGAATCAGATAATGAATACTTTTGCGGTTCAATTAAAACAAAATTTGTTAGTTCACTTACATGGAATGAAAATATTAAAGTTGAAAATTTAAATATAAAATTCAAATTAGACACTGGTTCTGATGTTAACATAATATCCTACGAAATTTTTGAATGTATAAAAAATTCTTTAAAACATTTAAAATTACAAAATTGTTCAATTATATTAGAAGCTTATGGAGGATCAAAAATTAAAATTTTGGGTTCAATTAATTTGAAAATATATCATAGTGGAATTTGTTATAATGAAAATTTTATTGTTACTAACTCAAGTAAAACAGCAATATTAGGATTGAAAACTTGTATGACATTACGTCTAATTAGTAGAAATATAAATGCTCTCAGTAATATAAATACAAAGCAAAAAATTTTATTACAATATCAGGATGTATTTGAAGGAATTGGCTGTTTTCCTAAAGAATATTCAATTAAATTAAAAGAAAATGCAGTTGCCAGCGCAAAGCCTCCCAATAGAATACCAATAGCAATACGAAGTAAAGTTAAAGATGAATTAGATAAACTATGTCAAAATAATATCATTGAAAAAGCCGAAAATGTTAATGGATGGTTAAATAAATTAGTAATTGTAGAGAAACCAAATGGTTCGTTAAGGCTATGTCTTGATCCCAAGGACTTAAATAATTCAATTAAAAAAGATTACTTTACTATTCCAACATTATCTGATTTAACTTATAAATTACAAAACGCGAAATATTTTTCAGTTCTCGATTTAAAAGATGGATTTTGGCATATAAAATTAGATGAATATAGTAAAAATTTATGTACTTTTACGACAATGTTTGGAACATATGCATTTAAAAGATTGCCTTTCGGTTTAACAATTTCAAGTGAAGTTTTTCAAAAGTATAACACAGAAATATTTGGAGACATTGATAATGTGTTCATTTATATTGATGATATATTGATTTATGGAAACACAATTGAAGAACATGATCAAGCATTAATTAATACATTAAATAGAGCTCGTAATTATAATTTAATAAATCTAAATTTCAATATAAAGTAGAAGAAATAAAATATTTGGGTCATACTTTTAAGCAAGGAACGGTAGAACCGGACAATGATCGTATTCAAGCCATCATTGACTATGATGTTCCAAAAAATAAAAAAGATTTACAACGATTTTTGGGTTTAATTAATTATCTAAGAAATTTTATTCCCAATTTAGCTGAAATTTCTCAACCTTTACGAGAATTACTTAAGAAAAATATTGAATTTGTTTGGCTTGAAGATGTTCATTCAAAATGCTTTAATTTTCTTAAAAACACAATTAGCAATGCTCCTTTATTACAAAACTTTGATGAATCCAAAGATATAACAATACAAACAGACAGTAGTAAATTCGGAATGGGTTGTGTATTATTGCAAGAAAATAAACCAGTATGTTATGCATCAAAAAGTCTTACAGACACTGAGATAAATTACGGACAAATTGAAAAAGAATTTTTAGCAGTCCTGTATGCTTGTAAAAAATTTCATACTTATATTTATGGCAGAAAAGTTTTAATACAAACGGATCACTTACCATTAATAACAATAATGAAAAAAGATATTCATAAAATAGCTTCAGTTCGACTTCAGAGAATTAGGTTAAAATTAGCAAAATATGACATTGAATTAAAATATACTCCTGGAAAATATATGTTCGTTGCTGATGCATTAAGCAGAGCTCGTTCAAATTCGTGTAAAACAGACACAGATGACTGTTTAAACGAAGTTATACATACAATAAATATGAGTGACCCAATGAAAGCAAAATTTAAACAAAAACAAAACTACCAATTCGTTCAAACATGTTACAACCAAAAATTGTTAAAAACTTTAGAGATATTTTAATTGAAAAAGGTAATAAAAACAAATTATATTATGACAGAAATTGTAAAACTAGAAATCATGATTTTAACAAAAACCAAAATGTTACATATAGAGAAAACAATACTTGGAAACCTGCAAAAATTGTAAGCAAATATAATACACCGAGATCTTTTGTAATTCAAGATGAAAATAATCGTCTAAAACGACGTAATACTATTGACCTTAGAAGATCACTAAATGAACCAAGATTCAAAATTTCTAATTCTGATCTAAATAATAGTAATACAAATAATGAACGATTTAATACTCAATTTTATGTAACTAGAGCTGGAAGAATTTCTAAACCTCCTGATAAATATGTAGCTTAAAAATTTCTTGTATGTTTGTAATAGTTATTAAAATTTATAATGTATGTATGTAATTATAAAAGGGAGATGTTATAATATGTATTCATTATTGTTATTTATATTAATATTCAAACTATTGGCAACACTGACCACAATCTTATTGTAAAAATATAATAATTAATTGTACTGGTTCTGGTCCGTCACTTCACTTCATGTTCGGTAGTCAGTGAATAAACATATAGTAAGTTTACTACACGTGTGTTTTCTTTAAATTTACCTTTCCTATTTGAATGTATAAAATTTTAACAATATAAATAAAACAAAGCACTGCAGAACAAACTCTGCAATGAATTCACCGCTAGTTAGATTAGTACATGCTTACAATAATTTAGCTTCTGTACCAAATGTACCTGATGTATTTTGTTGTAGTTTACGTACATTCAAAATATTTCTTAAATTTCATTTGAGTTATTTGTATACTATTTAATACTGATTTTCTTTCTTATTCATTTTTATTTTTATACCACTGTTTTTATATGTTTATCATTAATATTTTGTCTCGACTTCGCAATATGTAATGTTTGATGTTGTTAGTGCTGCACTGTTATTGGGACTTGTCCTGTTGTGTAGCCCTTCTTTGTAAAATAAAAAAATGAAAATAAAATAAAAAAGGTTGGAGTGATGGAAGCAAAAATTGTGCGCTAGATGTTCCCGTATCTCGTGGAAAAAGAATAATTATTCTTCATGCTGGAAGCTCCACTGGATGGATAAAAGATGCAATATTTTTATCGGCGAAGAATGTGAAAGATAGTTTATCATGATAATATGTCAGCAGATGTATTCGATTCAAGGTTTGAAAAAAAAGCTTATTCCTAATTTAGCACCAAACAGCGTTGTTGTTATGAATAATGCTAGCTATCATTCAACCGTAAAAGTTCCGTCCAAGTCTATTAATAAAGCCGAAATTATTGAATATTTGTATAAAAACGATCTGTGTTTTGAAGAAAATTACAATAAAAAACAATTGTTGGAGGTTTTTCATACAAAACCTACCAAAAAACAATATGTATGTGATACATTGGTCGAAAAATTTTGCCATACTGTTTTGCGTTTGCCACCATACCACTGTATTTTAAATCCTATCGAGTTAATTTGGGGTCAAATCAAATCACACATAAGAAGAAAAAATATTTCTCCGACCAATTATGAACATGTTTGAAGATTGATCCAAAGTGAAATAGACAATTTGCCAAAAGAACATTGGTGTAATAGTGTTAAACATGTTGTGGAGATTGAAGAAAAATATCTCAATGTAAATAATGTGTTGTACAACGTCTTGTTATAAATGTTAGTAATGATACTGATTGACGAGAATACAGAAACCGATTCTAATATAAATGTTAATTAGATTTAATTTTGTATATTAATATTATTATTTTATATTTTGCATGTTGATTGAAAAACCGTATAATTTTATTTAAGTAAAACCCTGAGCTTTTTACCCTTATAATCTTTTTAAAAATTTTCAGCTGTAAGGGTGTAATGAAGTCAAATACGATATATCGTGGCAAGACCTATAAGCTGTAACATCGTTTACACGCGTTAAATGCAGCGTTATAAGCGACAAAATTAGTTCACTTGTACTAGTTACCGACCGCATGCACCATTTTAATAAAGTGCATTGTACACAATAACTCAATTATTTTGTTATATTAGTGCATTGTCAAGAGACCTTGAACCTTTAAAAATATACACACGAAGAAGATTTTATCCTTTGTACCTATGTATATTGCTCTTGCTCATAAAGTGCATACAACGACATCATAACACAATGAAAGCAATTTTGATGTAGATGGAATGCACTAATGCACATTGTATAAACTTTTAACTATTACGTCGTATTTGTAAGTTAAAAAGCTTGCCACCAGAGTACATTAATTCATTACTATTTGATAGGTATACTATTATTCACCAAAGATGACTATTCAAGGTCACTTGTTCGAAGAAAGAATACAAAGCACTTTATATAGCAGTAGCTTACCAACATTTTGTATTAGAAACAGAAAGAAAATTTGGCGTATTTTTCTATAATTTATGTGGTGTGACAAATATACGTAAATAGTGGTAGGTATTACTTTCTAACAAACTAAAAATAGCAGTGACGTGTGTCGTACAGTTAGAGACATGTAATTATCTACTACACTGCCCTCTGTACTAATGATTGCCCAGTTCCATTGACATTTAAATCAAATTATTATTATTATTATTATTATTATTATTATTATTATTATTATTATTATTATTATTATTATTATTATTATTATTATTATTATTGTTATTATTATTATATGATTTACGTCAAGTCTATACTTTTGTTTTACAGATGAAAAAGATAAAACTTTGAAAAAAACAATATTTAAAAAGAAACAAAATTTCCACATTTATTTTTTCAGTTAAATATCCAAAAATATTTCGCGTACGAATTGTACTGAAGTTATCTGCAAGTAATATTATATCAGACGGCTGATAAATGACCTTGAATAATAATCTTTCGTGAATAATAGTATACTCGAATATACAGGGTACAAATAAAAAGCGGCCATAGGCGTAATCAGTTTTTCCTTGCACAAAAGTTCCCAATGTTTCAAGTAAAAGTTGTAGATAATTAGATTCTACACCAGCATCAATAAACAGATTTTATTTTGCATGCTTAGTAACCTATAATATCGAATTTGAAATGTAAACATTGCTCATTTCTATAGCATGGAATTCAAACAAAATGACTAAGAAATGCATATATTTTAATTGAAACATTTTGTCTAAAATTACGAGTAATTAGGAACTTTTGCGCAAGGAAATATTGATTTCACATGTTAAACGCCTGCGGCCCGATTTTTAATTAACATCCTGTATAGTTATTTACACAACGAGCTAAGAAAGAGGGTCATTTCATAACGAGTGACAAATTTGTCGTTAAGCTTTTTGTCTTAACATTTATGGTCAGGTACACCGGTTATAGTTAAATTATTTATTATTTCAGCCTTTACTTTGTGATACATTTTAAAGATTAAGTTGAAATGAAACACAGTAACTTTGTTTATATCACTTTTTATTATTCGCCTGATACAGAAATAATACCAATGGGGTCATACCACATTTTCCAATTTTTTTTTTCTGGAAGTACATTTAAAATTACTTACGAAAATATATATTTTATGGCACATAGGTTTCTAGTTTTACAGTAATAATTTTTTAAAGTTTATATAAAATTTCGAATGACGTAACAGTTTTGCGGCCGTAGTAACATCTGGCGAGCAAAAATGGAACTACTTTTGACGTTTATGACATTGTGTTTTGAAACCACGCTTGAAACCAAACGTAGTCTTCAAAACTTCTGGAGTATTTATTGCCTTATACCATCTTTTCCTTACATCTTGAGCCATAAGAATACAAACAAAAAATTTATTTTTACTTCTCAACGAGTTATTCTTGTAGAACGACGCAGAACAATATTGCACAACCATTGTAATGTCTAAATCAAACATAAATTGTATTTGTTTATATTTTTATTTAGCATATTTCGTTATTTGTACTTACTTTTTTTTTAAATAACTTGTTGCAAGGATGTTGACGTTACTTTCAAAATATTGGTTATATAAGGTTATGCTAGAAAAAAGTGACAGATCTGTTCATGTACAGTAAAAGCACGAGTACGGGTATGCCTCACTATCGTGTATTTGTGTACAAAACTGTGACGTCACAAAACCAAACTCAGAATCTTTATAAAGAAAATCATGAATGAAAAGTATAATATTAAATATTTTTGATGTACATATGCATAATATTAGGTAAATTTTTCATTTATGAAAGAAAAATCAATATTTTTTCTTTTTGGTATGACCCCATTCATTTTGCAAATAAAGGCATAAAACTAAATTTACTGGAATCCTTAGAAATTTACAAATATCAAAAAGACAAAAATAACACTTTACTAAACAACCAAACGGACCTAATATATTCCCCTCTCTTCGATAGCTGTAAATAACGGCATTTTTACGTTGTATAAATTCGCATGCAAAATTTATTGTGCTCATCGTCTGATGATGACCGAAATGGTTAAAACTAGTCACAAAAATTGTGTAAAATAAAAAGTGATATAAACAAAGTTACTGTGTTTCATTTCAACTTATAGTTAAATTGTTAACCGTTGTTTAAAATGCTGTTAAATATTACTGTCAATATTTCGATACGCACTTTTTTGTTAACTTGTAGTCAAGACATTACCTATAAAGCTGTGCACCTGGCCATTAATCTCAACCCTAGAAACAACGGGCTAAAATTTAAATTGCTGTTTGTACTTACGCTAATTTATGCCAAAGTCATGCAGGGACGTAACTAGGATTATTTTCTGGCTGGGCCAAAGGTGGGCCAATGAAATATCTGAGTGGGCCATACTTATATCATAAGAGCAGTATTACAATAAAAATAATTTACATATCACTATAATATATGGATTATAGATAGCAGTATAGAAACGGTAAAACAAAATAAACAAAAATTACAAATATTTCTAAGTAACAACTAAACAACTGCTGCTAGCATATCAATCTGTGTAATGCTTAGAAAAAGGGAACATTTTCTATAACTAATTTTATCATCTCCTTTACTTTTTGACATATTAATATGAAAACCATCTGCTCATTGATTTACGGTACTCTATGCTTATTTCATGTTTGCGAAATCGAGAATTAGTTTCCAGGAATCATTGTGTAAAATGCAGCGCCCATATAAATAAATACATACTATAATTCAACAATTTAAAAATATCAAATCAATCTTTATTGAAGTGACGTAATCGATTTCTAAATTTTGGTTTTAGATAAGAACCTCTCGTCATAATAGGTCGTCCTTGCCTAGAGCAAAAATCAATTTTTTATATAATTTAATTTTATTTCAATGTTGATAATTTTATAAGGAATTATTAATTTACTATATTCCATATAAATTTTGTCATAATCGCTAATTAAACATATTTTAATTTTTGTATAGTAGGTAATTTCAATTTTGTGAATTCATCAAAAATAGTTACATCTATGTATTATTAGTCCAGATACTTTTCTTATACACTAATACACTTCCAAACAAATACATATAAGAAAAAGTAACATTGCTAAAGGATAGGGTCGATTGCTTGAAAATTAGTTACTTCAATTCTTTTTCCACGGACAGACATATTACTATATTACCCTTCTTATTTTTGGCAGTAGGAGCACATACATTTTAAAAAGATTATTCTGCAATATGTACGATTTACATTCACATAAATTGTATTACGCGTTTTAAAATTATTATCTCTTTTATAAAATAAACTAAATATTTTAAAAAAATTTGGATGGGCCAGCAGGTGGGCCAACACATCAATGAGGTGGGCCGTGGCCCACCCAGGCCCCCCCCCCCGTAGTTACGTCCCTGAAGTCAAGGTTCTCAGTACCTTCTGTACTGTCAGTTATTAGTGTTTAGTCGTGTTCAGGCCGCTGCACAATTATTCTACCCTAAAAATAGTATATAACATTCAATAAACATTTGTGTGTAGAACAACCAACACTTCAGCATTTGCATAAAAACTACATAAAAAATCTGATGTGGCCAGCACATGACCTCTCACTAATTCCATGTTTAAAATATATAATAATGTATCAATATATTTTTCACGAAACTCTGTTCAGAGTTTCAAGTAAAGTATCATTTCCGGTTTATCAATTTTGGCCAAAATCTAATATGTTGTTCTCCTTTATATAAAAGTCTTAAATACTAAATTTAAAAAGGTTTGGAATATATCAATATACGTTCATGAAAATCTGTTCAGAAATTCAAGTAAAGTATCACTTCCGGTTTATCAATGTTATTCAAGATCTAATATGTTGTTTCCCTTCATATAAAAGTCTTAAATACTAAATTTGAAAAGTTTTGGAATATATTAATATTTTTTTACGAATGTGTTCAGAGCTTGAAGTAAAGTATCACTTCCGGCCAAAATCTAATATGTTATTCCTTTTGATATAGATGTCTTAAATACTAAATAAAAGTTGTGGATTAAATTTTAATATATTTTTTCAATAATAACCGTTATGGGCTTCAAGTAAAGTGTCACTTCCGGTATATTAATTATAGCCAAAATCTAATATTTTATTCCTTTTGATATAAAAGAAAAGTTTTGGATTATATTTTAATATAGTTTTTCATTAAAAACTGTAATGGGCTTCAAGTAAAGTATTACTTCTGGAAAATAGAAATAGAAATAGAAGGTTTATTATAAGAGTTATCGTGGACGAAAAAAATCGTTACACACACGCGCACGCACGCACACCCACACGCACATTTTTTCCGAGTTAATTGATGGTAATATTTAATTTTTTCTTTGTTACAATTATTGCTTATAAATGAAACTATCGTAAATGATTAACAAAGTTTTATTATTCTAGAGATATGTGTGATAACGAGCTTAAAGTGGTGTCGCGTTTTACGCCACATTATGTTGTTATTGTAACATAAATCTCATTTTGTGTTTCTAGGGTGGAACATACAATTGAATTGATTTAATTAATACATTTTTGTTTCTCTAAAGTATTCATTTCGTGCACTATATTTTATAATTATAATGTTTGAAATAGTGCCAACACTCTCGACTCTGAAAAAATAATTTTGTAGCGTAAACTATTTACGAATTAACATTTCCATGGTTCATTGACTATTCTTTTTGACTTGAATAAATATTGTAAAATGTTGGTATTAGCGTACGCGTATCATACATTCCCTTCAATGTCATGTAGTAATATATGCCGTACCTCATTATGTCCTTCGTATATTTCAATGATATAAATATTTAAGTAATGCAATATTTGCATCTAATATTACATTGATACACATTATACAAGACTTACATACATATACTGTACTTTTCTGGTCTCTTCCTATTCAATGATCCTTGTGAAGAAGGTATTCCCAGTTTAAATATTTACATATTTAATTATTTCCCGTTTCATAATCAAGATAATATAGCATTTGCTGGTTATTGAATTAATAAACAATATTAAAATGAGAGCAAATGAACTATAATTTAATGTTAATAGGCTTTATTAATTATAAATGAGTGAACGTGAGATTAAAATTAATTGTGTTACCATATTCATGAGCATAATAGAAAATATAAATATTAAAACAATGTTTTCCGGAATAATTTGTTAATATAATAATTATTTAAGTCAACATTAAATTAATAATTGAATATTATGGAGGCTCATGCTCGGTAGCACCAATACCACATTTTCCAATTTATTTATTTTTTCTGAAAGTACACTTAAAACTACTTACGAAAATATATATGTTTATATTTTGCGTTCATAATGAAGTCATTACGATACGCAATTGCGTATCGTAATGGACCTTCATTTCGATACGCAATTTTTTTTTAGACGGTTTGTACTAGATGACCTATCTTTAACCCATTTTTACCTAATTTATTTTCAGTTAATTGACAATTCATTTTAATAATATAGTGACGAGATTATTATTATTTTTAATTTAGGGAAGATTATTTACATGAAAATGTACAAATGGTTACAAATATAATCACAAATTGAGTAAGTAAAGGTTATTCTAGAAGGCGCAAAATATAAAAAATAGTATAAAGAACTCATTTTATAAGACTTTCTTTCGCACTTGTCAATTAGAAAACTCGCTAACGCTCGTTTTCTAAATATTGACGCGTGCGAAAAAAACATGTCTTATAAAACACGTTCTTTAATATACTATTTATGTCACCAGTTTCTAGTTTTACAGTAATAATTTTTTAAAGTTTGTGACGTGACGCCTGGTAAACGCACGCACGGTACAAATATGTCATCATCATTACCGAATTCTGTGTACAAAGCAGATTGGCACACCCAGCATTGGGTAATATGCCGTGATGATATATTTATTTATTTATTTTATTTATAAAATTTCAAATGACGTCACAGTTTTGCAACCGTAGTGACGCCTACCGTGCAAAAATGGAACTACATTTGACGTTTATGTTATTATGATTTAAAACCACGATTGAAACCAAACGTTGACAGCAACAAGTTGATTTATATTCGTGCTTCTGTTTTTATTCTGTATTATCCAAATGGAAACTAATTTTGAAGAAGCAAATTCAAATAATTTGTCAAAAATTGATTTTATCATGGTCAATGATTTTTTAAAGGATAGTACCGTTTACCGAAATGCAGTAGTTCAAAATGTGGCTAAAACAATACTTTCCGCCATTTACAGCCCGAGTCACAAAAAATCCTCATTTTTGAATTAGCAAATTTTACTCTAATTTTGACAGTTTATTTCTTAAAATATAGTCTAATCTAATCCAAGTAACTACCTTTTTTAAGCCCCTCAACAGGATTAAATCCTAATTACAGAGTGAGTTCACATTCACACACATCAATGCCTTAGTAGGATTCGAACCCAGAGCACCGAGGGCACTCATGACAGGCGTTGCTCTAACCATTGAGCTATAATAAAATGAGGATTAAATTTTAAATACCGGGATAGAATAGAATTCAGTAATCCAAAAATGAGGATTGGCTTAAATATTTTTGCGAATCGTTAATTTTTATTAATCTAAATACATACCTACATATTTACTTATGCTGGACACTGTATTCAATTCCTTTTCTATTGTTCTATTTACTTTGTCCTTTTTAAAACGTTACTAATATTATTTTGAAATGATTAGTTCTTTGATAGTGACATTTATCTGTCGGTTATACATACATTTGAATAACTGCGTTTTTTGTTTAAAACGTAGGCTCTGGGATTTAAATTATAGATAACTTTATAAATTTATCCGTAAAATATATACAAAAAGTATTAATGCAAATCTATAGAAAATTTAATAATAATAACATTAATCTCGAAAAAATAACATTTAAAGGTATTTTTCGAAGAAAAACTATTTTGATCTTCTAGTAAAGTGCCATTTCCGGTTATCCGATTTTCACCAAAATCTAATGGGCTTTTTCCAATACAGAAAAAGTTTGAAATAGAAGATTTCAAAATTTCTTTTAATGATAATGATAATAAGTTGCAGACATCATCATGAAAATGTTAAAATTGGATTCTAGGGACCTTAAACGTGGTCATTTACCAAAATCTCAATATGCGATTTTTAGCACGATCCCTATACCTCCGTTACCAAGGGTAGCGGGAGGTAAAAATGAAAATGTTAGTTCAAATGCTTACAATTATTTTGTGACTCAATTTTATTTATTTATTATTTGTAACAGCTGGACGAGAAACCATTGTAATATCTAAATCAAACATAAATTGTATTTATTTATAATTTTTATTTAGCATATTTCGTTATTTATACTCACTTTTTTAAAAAACAACTTATTACTAGGATGTTGACGTTACTTTGAAAATATTGGTTATATTAGACAGTAAAAGCACTATCGTGTATTTGTGTACAAAACTGTGACGTCACAAAACCAGACTCAGAATCTTTATAAAGAAATTTTGATGTATAAATGCATAATATTAGGTAAATTTTTCATTTATGAAAGAAAAATCAACATTTTTTCTTTTTGGTATGACTCCATTATATGTAGGTAGTCGTATACGAGTACATATAAAATGTATGTATGTAAAATACCCAATTAAAATATTGGTGCAATTAAATTAAATTTTAGCCCTAAGCCCTAACCACGGTGTAGTATCTATAGGTGAGTGCACGACGTATTCCAATGCATTACGAAAAATGGCTAACTAACTGGGCTAGTTCATACAGTTTGCCGCTAGATATCCGGTTTTGTTGCGACCCGGTTTTTACACAAAATATTTAAAATATTAAATTATTCATATATAACGCATAATATTCTATATTTTCAATCATTACCTTTTATCTTTTGTCAGGTCTATGTATGTATTTTGTACAAATTCCATACAAAAACGTTTCTATACTTCCAGTAAAATTATAAAACAACATATGTCAAATGCACTTGACACTGACAACTTTCAATCAGAAATTTATTTTAGTACCTGTTTCTGTGATTATAGTGTAGCTGGCTGCCGCTAAATTGCACCTTTTGGCACCTTAAAAAGACTATATTTCTATTTATTTGATCCATACCCTGTTGTACATCTTGTAGCAAAACATTTTTTGTCAAATGGTAACGGGTCGCTTTAGTGCCATTTTGTTTCCCAGTTACTTAGCCATGTTAACGCATCTCGTGCTCTCACCTATAGATACTACACCGTGGCCCTAACCATCGAAAACAAGGTTTCATGTTCCTTTAGGCAAAGCTATATTAAAGAGCGTAAAGAATAATCAAATTGCCATTTTCTGAGTCTCAGGGAGTGGTTAACATGTTAAATCTTAACCACTCTCAGAGAAAAAGGCTGTTAGGACATCTGACGTGGTTGATATATCTATTACTATCACTAGTTTTGAAACTCTACTTTATTTCCAGGGGCGGACCGTGAACTTGGTCCTGGGCTAATATTGTTTGGGAGCCCTGGCTATTATTGTCTGGGGGGGGGGGGGGGGTGTGGGGGAGGGGGATAACTAATTAACCATATATCCGTCATCAGTTTGTCAAAAAACTTAATAATATATTTTTTTTACTTTGATATTTTAAATAGCAACTTTAAGCCTCTGTGTGGAAAAAAGGCATAGTAGACAATTTAAATTTCAAACATAAGAACGATCCAACAAATAATTTGAGACTTGTAAGAGAATTACCTTTGTATAATACTTATCAAAATTAAGTCAATTACCCATCGGGAACCAAAAATTTGGTAGATTCAACGGCTCATTATTTAGTTGCTGTTATAAAAACGAAAGGATAGCCAGCAAAATATATTTCTTTATGAAATATATATCTATAAACAGTTTATAATTTTAATGTTTTGGTTATCGTACGGAGATTTTTTTGTCATAAAATTAAGAATATGTTTACCTCATAAAATAACTGTATTATTAATTGTTTCTCTGTATAAAACGTAACATAATGATTTTCCTTTCGGATAAAAAATGAATTAAATTGAATTTTAGACTGATATTTTTTCTAAAATAGATTGAAACTATTGTCGTTCAAGACTATGTACTATCTTTGATAATCAAATTCTTAAGTCAAGAATAAATACTAAAAAGAAAAACAAAAAAATAACACTTATTCTTGAAAATAATTAATTTGTTAATCGATGCAGGATGTTAATATAGAATGTCGGACTGTTGGTGACTGTTGCATGGGTTATACCGATTGCCAGCAGCGAGGGGCCTGGTCTGCAGCTCATAAAGCCCATGCCTAAATCCGCCCCTGTTTATTTTACTCGCAGAGCAATTTTTGGACGTGTGACACAAGATATCTCCATAAATTTATTAAATTAATTTTTTTGTCCAAATACGAGTATTAAATACCAGGGTTTTTTACGGTTGTAACATCAGAAGACTTGAATGTCAGCAAACATTATTTTATCGATTTCAAATGCAAATATAACTAATTACATTTAGTTTAAAATGTGTTAAGTTAAGTTACAGCAATTAACGATTTGATTTAATTTAATTTGAAGATATTTGCAATCGTAAATAAAATTTCCCCTCTTGTGGCGCAAATCGATACTACGGAAAAGCGCCATATTGAATAAATGACAGCTGAGTGTGTAGTGTAGTAATTAAAAATTAAATATATAAACTTATTGCCTTCATATAAATATGTTTTTAAACTTGGTTTGTATAAACAGTAAACGAAACATAATGAACAATATTAACTGTCATATGTCAAACCCATCGTATGGTGGCCATCTTGTTTCGAAAATCAGCGTCTCTATCGTTAATTTCGATTGCCAATAGCCGGGTCCAGCAATAAAACTATAAATATCGTGTAATCCTGACAAAGCGGCATATCGCTCACTGCTTGCATCATTGGATGCCACCGGTTCATTATTTGCGCCGCTCTGTTGAAATAAAGACCGTGATGAAGACATACATAGAATGAAATTAAGCAAGTTAAACTTAATGTAAGGGAACGTCTACCTGCTTTGAGTGCTCTGTATAGTAAAATAATCTTACACTGTTTCTTTAACATAAATGCTATTTTTGTATGCCGCTTTGTTATAATTATGATAATTACCGAGAGTTTTTTAATCAATGGATATGGGCCTATATCATTACCATAGTTACATATAAAATGATTGATAGACTTATATTAGACTTAGGTTTGTACTTTTCCTTTGTACTTCATTTTGGAAGATGACAGTTTGATGTCTTTGACAACTCCCTACGTCCAGTTTTGAAAAAACGCGGTATTTTTTATTATTATGCCAGTCATTTTAAATGTAAATATGGTAATAACATACCACCATGTCCAGCTAAAAAAAAAAACTCGGTATAGTTTTATTGCTGAACCCGACAGAGTCAATTTTTGTACCTATGTGTAAAACGACTTTACCGGACTGTAGTACTAGGAACTAGTTTTTAAGAACCTTTTTCCCCTTCTTCGATATATACGCAAAATGTCTTTTCATGAATAATTATTGTTCCATTATCCTCTATATCAAGAACTGCTCTCATTTTCTTCTACTTAGAAATGTAGAAACGTGTAAGAAAGCATACAGTCTCGCGTCTTTTATTTCATGGATATATAGATAATCCAAATCATTATCGTATTATAATATTTCTCAACATATGGAAATTTCGTAATCATATTTATTATATTTTTGAATTTAATGTTTATTATCGTGAAAATGCACGAACTGAACTTTTTCATTTATATTTTCGAAACGAAATATGCGATAAATCTTTTCAGGGCATCGATTAAATGTAAAACGATATCATGTTTATTGTATTAAATCATTTTTATTACAGAAAAAGTTTTTGCTTTGTTTCAAACCATAATATTTTTTTCAACTATCAACCAGTTTAAAATTATTTGAAATTCATTAAAAAAAATTATTCAATCATTATTTAGGTATTATATACTCATATTTTCTATTTCTGTCTTCTATTTACTTTTTGTCTGAAAAAACATAAATGAACTCTTTCTCCAATACCAGTCATTAATTCTGAAACGAAATATATGATGCTATCATTCTGCATGCCAATTAATTATAAAACGCCAACTTTATTTTACATCTCCGTAATTATTTTTTTTTTATTTTTCCTCACGTAAGTATGAATAAAAATAAATTTGTAACACGGAACAATATTTTAATAAAAAAATAATTACAGGAGATAAATTAAAGCAAAGAAACATACTAAGACATAGAAAATGACAAGCTCTGATGTTTTTTCTCAACTCGCGTCGACCTCTCTTTTTTTCTCATGGCCGACCTGGCCGGGCGCTATAAATTGAATTTTTAATTGTTAAACTATATTATTGGATTAATAATTAAGCTGTTGGTTTTCCAATGATTATTTTTAAACTGACTCTTAATTTCGTTAAAAAACACTTTAATGATAGTAATGGATAAAAAGGTCTTTAATCGCTATTCTATTTACTAGTCGTGACTGGATGTGTCCGATGTCGCATTTTAGCATTTTGTATTTTTGGTTTAGGTTTAGGTCTATTTCACATTATTATAATTTCGAATAGTGCACGAAAATGAACACTTTAGAGGAAGCAAAATACATTAAACAAATCAATTCAATTTGATGATTATGATTAAATATTAATAATAATTAATATATAAATTCTGAACATAATATGCGGCCAAGGATTTTCAATTTTGAATGTACTTTGAAGCGCGGGAAACGGTAGAAAGAGGAGGTTATGGATACGTCTAACAATGCTCTCTAGAAAAAGTTTATATATTTTCTATTATTAGTTTTTTAGATGACGAATAAATTTTACTATTGTAAACACTAAATTTATTTGAGGTGCAAATGTTTTAGTTAGTACATATAAGTTTTTTTTATATTAATATCTTCATCGTTTAATATCTATGGAATTCATGTAAGTGCATGTTTTCTGAAGCCAATTTCCACTTTCAAAGATAACGATAAAGAATATCAAAGTTTCCTAACAAATAGAGTATATCGTGACTTTCTTTACTTATGTTTCATGTTGACATACATTAACCAGGTGCCAGGTGATACTAATAGTAATCAGAGTAATTAACAAATTACAATTATGTAACAATTTTGAAATAATACAATGTATTTGTTAAATGCACATTCTTGTAGTATGCAATTGTAATTGCATTTGTTGATATACAGAGCTTGAAATTACATAGTGAATTTCAACAATATGCAACTAGTAATTATTACATTGGCCATTTTATTAATGCGTTTTATTAATGTAAAGAAAATCTTTTATTAATGTCCCCTGTTAATGGGTGATTTATATTTTCTATTTCTCGTATAAACGATTTAACTAACTAATGGTTAATAAATAGTTGCTTCAGCAAGAAGTCGTAGGACCAGGCCTTATAGTCAAATTCTTAACTAGAGGTAAACAAAAAAGTGCATATCAAAATTGTGATAGTAATATTTAATAACGTATTTTATATATCGATTCGATATGATATTGTCATTTTAAAAAATTTGATGTGGACACCTCACAACTTCCTTGTATGCAAGACTAATATGAAGTATAAACACAATTATAAAATTGCACGTATTTGACATTTTCTATTTTTTTGTTATTTTTTGTCCTAATCTATAACAAGCTTCATTACAAAAACCAAAAAGTATATAAGTTTTAAATTTACATATCTCGCTTATACAAAGGGCTAATTTAATAATGTTGGTTGTGCTAGATGCAGAATTTAATTCTCTAAAACTCTTATTTGAAGCATTTATTTCTAAAATCAAAATGAAACCATTTTATTCAAGAAAAACTTCTAACAACTTCAGGTAATATATCACTTCCGGTTAGCCTGTTTTAACCAAAATCTACTGTGTTATTCCAATGGACATAAAAGTTTATATACCAAATTTGAAAAGTTTTGGATTATATTTTAAAATAGTTTTTCATTAAAATCTATTATAGACTTCATATAAAGTACCATTCCTGGAAATTATGTAATGACCAAAAAGGGAGGTGTACAACTAGATGTTATAGCAGTCCTAAATATAAAATTTCTACGGCTTACCGTTTTTGAGTTATGCGAGATACGTACGTACATACAGACGTCACGACGAAATTAGTTAAAATGGATTCAGGAATGGTCAAAATGGATATTTCCGTTGAAACCTGAAAACCGAAATTTTTCGCGATTACAATACTTCTTTTGTACAAGGAAGTAAAAAATGTAATAGTAGGGGTTGCCAAGGCAACGCAGTTAATAGAAATGTATTGTACATTATAGGAATTTTAGAACCGGTTTTATAAAAAACAAATTAATCTCTTCTTATCATTTATTTGTTAAGTAAATTTAATGCAATGATCAAATTCGAGTCAGTTTCTCTGTTCTTATGATATTTAAACCTTTGCGGTCAAAAAGAAACGCGTTGAATTTTTTTTTTTTCATTTCATTAAATTAACTACATGGAATTAAATTTTAAGAGATTAAATTTCTTTATAATATTCACTGTGCTTTATCATTCTACTTCTATCTCACAGCAGATAATAATTAATATCTCCTTTACGTCCCAAGCATTTTTCAACTTCATAAATTTTCGTCTCAGGTATTATTATTTTGTTGGCAAAATAAGAAAATTTCTACTTCCTTGTACATAGTAAAGGAAGTATTGTAATCGCGAAAAATTTCGGTTTTCAGATCTCAAGGGAAATATCCATTTTGTCCACCCCTGAATCCATTATGAAAAATTTCGTCGTGACATCTGTACGTAGAAAGTTGAAATTTTGTATTTAGGACTCCTATCATGTAGTTGTGCACCTCCCTGTTTGGCCATTACATAATTTCCAGAAGTGGTACTTTACTTGAAGCCTATAATAGATTTTAATGAAAAACTATTTTAAAATATAATCTAAAACTTTTCAAATTTGGTATATAAGACTTTTATATCAATGAGACTAACAGTAAATTATGGTTAAAATAGGCTGGAAGTGATAGATTACTTAAAGTTGTTAACAGTATTTCTTGAATAAAATGGTTTTATTTTGAGTTTAGAAATAAATTGTTCAAATAAGAATTTTAGAGAATTAATTCTGCGTCTAGCACATCAAATATTATTAAATTAGCACTTTGTATAAGCGAGATATTAAATTTAAAAATCTGATGTGGCCAACACATAACCTCTCGCCAGCTATTTTACCTGGTTGTACGCATAAAACGAAAAATATTTTTAATACAAATACATATATTCATGTCTCACTACAAAATAATTCTCACATATATTTGCAAAATCTATGGGATATTTTAAAATAAATTGTGTACAATACTTACATTTTCTTTATATTCAATATCCTGAAATTTTCTTTTTCTACTTTCCTTTTCTTTTTCTTTATATTCGTCATTTTTTCGCAAATTCCTTTTATATTCTTTTTTACGTATATCTTTTGCGTTGTTGACTTTTTTATTTTCATAATCTTCATAATAATATACAAATATTTTTGACAGAGGCATACAAATATTTTTGACAGTGACATTTACATGTCAATTAGAAACATTTGAATTTCTTGCCTTGTAGTAGTTTGATCTGAGATTTTTTACATCAAATTATTTTATATGCCTTTCTTTATCTCTAAATCTATAGAAGATATAATAATGAATTTATATTTATCGAATAAAGAATTTAACGTTCTTTAATATAAGTATTTACATAAATTTTCGATAAATAATATTTAGACGATTTTTTTCTTGTAACTACTACTTCCGGTTGTCCAATTGTTACCAAAACTGACTGGACTCTTCCCATTATTGTTAGATTGAGGAATCCGTAGTTAAAAATGTCTTAAGTCTCATAGTATTTGAGATATAGTGAATCCAACATCCACACACACATCCCCACACACACACACACACACACACACACACACACACACACACACACACACACACACACACACACACACACACACACACACACACACACACATACGGACATCATCGTAAAAATGTTATAATCGGATACTAGGGACCTTAAAACGTGCTTATTCATTAAAATCTGGATATGCGATTTTTAGCATGAATACAATACCTCTCTTAGCGAGAGGTAAAAATTATATACTTTTTGGTTTTTATATTAAAGCTTGCTGTGGGTTAGGACAAAAAATAACAAAAAAATAAAAAATTAATGTTAATGTCAAATTACGTCTAATACGTGCAATTTTATAATTGGGTCTATACTTCATGGTGGTCTTGCGTACAAGGAAGTCGTGTGGTGTGCACATCAGATTTTTACCTTCCGTGACCTTTAGGTAAGGAAGGTATTGTCTTTGGTCAAAAAATTCGGTGGTGAGTTTTTGATGAATAAGCACGTTTTAGGGTCCCTAGAATACGATTTTACTATTTTTACGATGATGTCTGTATGTGTGTGTGTGTGTGGGTATGTATGTATGTATGTGTGTCCGTGTGTGTGTGTGTGTGTGTGTGTGTAACAAAATTTTCGTCTACGATAACTTCCATACTACTAGTCTAAAAATTATAATTCTTTCGTATTTCTCTTCGTTACATCCATGCGAAGAGCTGATTAGATTTTGGTTAGAATTGGACAACCGGAAGTACCCTGATTTGAAGATTTTAACAGTTTTTCTTGAAAAAACTATGTTAAATATCATTTTTTCACATTTAATGTTATTATAAATATTAAAGAATATTTTATTTTCTATACGATTTGATTGCATTTTATACCTAATATTAAATGGATATAGAGTTAAAAAATTATAAAGAAATTAAATTTCATAAAGTAGCCATAGCTGTGGAAACAGCTACTATATTAAGAAAATTTTGATTGAAAGTTGTCAGTGTCAAGTGAAATTGACATAGTGTGTTTGTCTTACAATTTTACTGGAAATAGGTATAGGATCTTTTGCTTTCTGTATGGAATTTGTATAAAATACATACAACTGCTTTAAGGTAATGTACAAGAAATAATAATAATAATAATAAATTTTTATTTCTGCAGATAGACTGTATATAGAAAACGTCATAAAATAATAATTTTCTGTATGAAATTTGCATAAAATACATGCAACTGCCGGAAGGTAATGTACAAGAAATAGAATATTTAATTTAGGAAGGAACTTTCCGTATGAAATTTGAACAAAATACATAGAACTGACGCACGGATCACCTCAACTACAGATAGGACAGCTAATGTATTTTTCGAAATACAAAATAGTGACATCTACAGATTGCTTCCATGAACTAACGCACCCTGTGATGGCTTGGTCGGCTTGGTAGTTTGTGACATAGCAGACATGTCATGTATAGATAAATTGAAATTTTGAATTTTTAAAATAAAAGACAATAAGAAAATTGAATATAAGTACATACATATATTTTAAATAATCACAATACAATAACTATAAATTCATTTGTAAATAAATTTAAAATTACATATCAGATAGACATACATTTCTATTTTAATTTTTGTTTATATGTAAGGATATTGGAAACGGTACGACATTTCATCATTAAATATAAAAGTATACGTCTACTTGCTTCTTTGCACTGCACTTTATATCAAATAGCACAACGAATGTTCATCAGCTTATTGAATTTCAATTCCGTATTACGTCAAAAATTAAACACAGTTAATACTCTTTAAAACTGGAGAAATCACGAATCAAATCACTACCGACACTATAACTAAATCTATAAACTATTACAAATTGGATTACCAAATAATTAAAGATGTTAAAGCGTTCGTTCGATGACATGTGTGAAGACTTATGTGACTTTACAATTCAAAATGATTCAAAATATTGCAAAATGTTTTGAACACAAAGGTGACTAAATCCATTTTCTTAAAATTTAAGCACTGTCACGCCTCTACAGTTTGCTTCCTAGAACTATGATAGTGTTTCGGCACATTCATTTAGCTGTCCGGTGCCTGAACTGACGGAAGGTAATGTGCTGGCCACATCAGATTTTTTTGTTAAGATTAACCTTTGAGTAGATGAAAAATTGATAAAATACAATAAGCTGAAAAATATTGTACCTAATAACGCGTGTGTTAATGGCCGATTATAACACACTTGACTTCATAAATTTCATAAACTTTTTAAATTATAGTACTGGAGATATCGTAGCAAAACACATATTACCTTAACTATAAAATTAGGTTCTACATTTCATAATAATAGTGAAGAACGTCAATAAAATTATTTTTGTTTGTTTATTTTCAAACATAGAAATCTCTTCAATATTTAATATAGTTTACTTAATGGAAAAAGTTCAATCGTTTGGTTATATAAGTTCACTATTCTTTTCAATTTTGTTTTCTAACTTTATCTGGTACAAACTTGAAACTTTTCTACTTATTTACTCTGGTCTTATATTGAATTGAATTCTTCTTTATTCTCTGTTTACAAACATATAAAGCAGAATCAAAATTCGATCTTAGTGTCTCGACTTAGTAAGCATATTTAAAGGTCATTATTTTCCTTTGCAGCAAAAAATATTTTCGATTATGGAAATTTATTCAAGTGAGTTAAAAGAATGGTAGCGTTGATTTGAGGGTTATCCTTTGAAGAGCCTTTATGTCGGCAAAAAACTTTCAGATATTTTATTTGAAACCTTTACTGTGGAATATTTTGATTAGGTATTTAGTAGTAGTAGTAGTTATTTATGATATAAGTGTTAAAAGTGATATTTTATTTTGTGAGAAGTGAGAATGTATTTTGGTATACGACGCGAAGCGAAGTGCTCCAAACCTTCAAACAAAAAACATTAATAAGGCAACAAATGGGGTATTCCGGTGTTTTCTATAGTAGGCTGCGCGAGAAAGATAGTAATAGTGTGACGTCATCAGTAGCACTGAAAACAAAATCAAATATCTCAGACAGTAATTATTAAAAAAATGTCTTTAATGTCTAAGAGAGGTATTGAATTCATGCTAATAATCGCATATCCAGATTTTAGTGAATAAGCATGTTTTAAGGTCCCTAGAATCCGATTATAACATTTTTACGATGATGTGTGTGCGTGTGTGTGTGCGTGTGTGCGTGCGTGCGAGCGTGCGTGCGTTCGTGCGTGCGTGAGTGTGTGGATGGGTGTGTGGATGTTGGATCCACGATTTCTCAAATACTATAAGACTTAATACATTTTTAACTAGGGATTCCTCAATCTAACAATAATGGGAAGAGTTGATTAAGTTTTGATAACAATTGGACAACCGGAAGTAGTAGTTACAAAAAAAATCATCTAAATATTATTTATCGAAAATTTATGTAAATACTTATATTAAAGAACGTTAAATTCTTTATTTGATAAATATAAATTCATTATTATATCTTCTATAGATTTAGAGATAAAGAAATGTATATAAAATAATTTGTAAATAATCTCAGATCAAACTACTTCAGGGCAAGAAATTCAAATGTTTGTAATTGACACATAAATCTGTCAAAATATTTGTATGCCACTGTCAAAAATATTTTTATGCCACTGTCAAAAATATTTGTACATCATTATTAAAATACAAAAAGGCAACAACGCAGAAGAATATACGTAAAAAAGAATATAAAAGGAATTTGCGAAAAAATTACGAATATAAAGAAAAAGAAAAGGGAAGTAGAAAAAGAAAATTTCAGCTTATTAAATATAAAGAAAATGTATGTATTGTACATAATTTATATTAAAATATCCCATAGATTTTGCAAATATATGTAAGAATTATTTTTTAGTGAGACAGGAATATATGTATTTATATTTTAAAATATTTTTTTGTTTTGTGCGTACAACCAGGTAAAATATCTGGCGAGAGATTATGTGCTGGCCACATCAAATATTTTATCTTAATCTTATTAAGTAGTACTTTAAGGATAAAGTGTACATTTTATTATTTTTTGTTATGGTTTTTGCGCCGATTAACCTGGTAAGCCATATCAGGTAGGCAGTGATAACAAATTGATTATATTTTTGTTACAATATATATATATATATATATATATATATATATATATATATATATATATATATATATATATATATATACGGTGTAAATGAATAAGTAAATTAAATTTAACCAGTAATATAACTCGTCGAGAGCAACAATATTTCTTAATAATTTTTTCTTCTAAGTCTTTTAGATTTTGAGTTAAAATTCATTTGTTTGAAAATATACTTTTTGTTCGATAAATCAAAATGATTTTTTTTTTTAATTTAAATATTTTGTTAATTTAACAAAATCTTAGTATTAATAAAAAGTATATATTTAGTTGCTTTAAACAATTTATTGCTTCATATTAAATATATTTTCATCTTGATTCAAACAAATATTATTAGTTTTGTATAAAAAACAATATAATTTCAAACAACAAAAAAATTTCAATTAAATTTGTTTGCACCATTAACTAAATATTTAGTTGCTCGTATGGAACAAATAATATTTGTTCTGTTAACAATATTTTGTTTAATTCAACAAAATCATTCTCTCATTGTATGTCATGTCCCACACCTTGTTGGAATTCCTAATGCTGATCTATGACTTGGTTGGTTGGTTTAAATTGTCACCCAAGCGACCCACAAAATTTTTATTCAGCCGAAATAATATTTCAAAAATTTGGTTCGAAAAGTAATTTCTGTATTTTCCAAATGCTTTAAAGCAGCAGCTACTTCTCTTTCGTCAACCATTATATTTGTAATAATTTTATTTATAATATTAATTAATATAATTTAGTATTAAGTAAATTTCTATTTAACATAAGCAAGTGACATTGATTCTCACAACCAAAAAGGTGGGGAGATAAGTTTCACGTAGTGAGATGAAATGTGAAGTAGTGAGACGACAAAATTATTTCAAGAATTAAAGAAAAATACTCAATACGTGACATGTAAGTCACGTGGCGTTTTTTCTCACTTCTGTCAAGTCTCAATGACGTCTCACTTTTCAAGAATTGCCCCCCAGATCTCAAACAAGTTTGTATACAAGGCAATTACATCATATAATACGTCATAAACTAGCCATGGTTACACTTATAAAATACGAATGTATTGACCTTTCCATTTTCCAAAATAATATAACTTAGTGATGCACGCGAGGCGAGACGAGATGAGAATTATAAAATATCGATCTCGTCTCGTTTTCGGATCTATAATCTCGATCTCGCTCTCGTTCACACACATTTTTTTGAATCTCGTCTCGTTCTCGCGCGAGAGTCTCGCTGTAAAAATAAGCGCTTGCGCACTACGTATTTACCTCGGTATTTACGTATCAGTTGAACTATAAGAGACAAGTTCGCACCAATCGTTCCATCTTCCGTTTATTTACAGTCGTATAACTATAATAAAGAGACGAAACACTAAATCCTAGTTACCAAATTATTACAATACGAACATCTGTTATCACTAAAACTAAATAAACATTAAAATATTTTTTTTGCAACTGAAAGTTTCTACACTTTATCATTAAATATATGCCACTATTTAAGTAAGATTTACTCATAAAAAAGCGCTACACTGGGAACCCGCTGGCAACCAATCACTGCGCTTCACTCCGTGTTGAAATTTCTCGCTTCTCGCAGTTGTTATATCGATCTCGCCTCGAATTTTAAACTGTAATATCGCTCTCGTTGTCGTCTCGCATAATGCAACGAGACGAGACGAGATGCGAGAGTACTCTCGCTTCGTCGTGCATCACTAATATAACTATCATTAAAATTATATATTTGCTCTATTTTAACCGTCTTCGTATCAGACGCGCACCTGCAAAATTCATTTGACATACTTTTTCATTATGTTATTAAAATTAGGTTAACATTGCAATGTGTGGTTATATAACTATGGTGATGGAGATACATATATTGTTTTTAAATGACAAAATTTTTAAATTAATCACATTTTTGCAAAAGAGAAAATAATGACTATTATTTTCTCATTATTACTCCTGTAGGATTATGGATATTCTCCTTGCTTATGCATATTGCAAAAACCACATATTTAATACACATTATTTATGAGTCTTACATAATATATTTAGTAGCAACGGCAAATTTTAAATTTATAATTTATTTTTTCCATGAAGTACGCGAAAAAATAACATGTTCAACAATTCGAAGAAAAGTGGATTTTCAAGCACGTGTAAAATTAATGAACGAACTGCACTTGCTGGAAAACTACCACTTTTCTTTACTTATTCAACAATCTATTATTGTCTTGTTACTTCAATTGATAGTTTACCCGATGTTCATTTCGTGAAATAATTGCATACTAGATATATTTTTACCATGGGAAATCGGTTTTTATTTCTCCGTGCAAAAATAAAAATAATATATTATGTTATTAGCAGTAGAAAGCGGTGTTTTTGTGATGAACCCAGCTATAAAGATTAAATAATTTTAATTATATTGTATTTACTTTTTCAATTTTTGTGTCCTACCATACAAAGATATCAACAGCCGCCACTGGCTATAATATTGATGCTACCGTGCTATATTTTCATTTAACTGAGATGAAAATACCTACCGGGCTTTAGAATTTATTCACAATAAACAAAAAGCTAAACATTCCAAAATGTTCTTTAACGTAGAAAAGAAAATTTCCTAAAAACTACACAAATAAGTTTTTATAGGGTATCCCAAATTAATTATGTTACGCACCATTGGGATCTCGGAAACTATAAGAGCTACGAGGAGAAGAAAAAATAACTCTTACACCATTAGAGAGAGAATAAGTGTTTTAGTAAATAATCACGTATTAGGGTCCCCAAAACACGTTTTTACTATTTTTACGATGATGTCTGTGTGTGTGTGCACGCGTGCGTGCTTGTGTGTGTGTGTGTTTGTGTGTGTGTGTGTGTGTGTGTGTGTGTGTGTGTGTGTGTGTGTGTGTGTGTGTGTGCGTGAGAGAGAGAGAGATAAAGAGAGTTTGTTTGTGACGATTTTTTTCCTCCACGATACCTCTTATAACATACCTTCAAAAATTTCTGTTTTCCGTATTTAAGCTTTCTGCATTCATATAAAGAGTTGATTAGATTTTGGGTAAAATTGGACAACCGGAAGTGATATTTTACTCGAAGCCCCTAAGAGTTTTCAATGAAAAATTATGTTCAAATATAATCCAAAACTTTTCAATTTTAGTATTAAAGACTTTTATATCAAGGGAAATAACATATTAGATTTTGGCTAACACTGATAAATTTTACTTGAAACACTGAACAGATTTTCGTGATAATTATATTATGATATATTTCAAAACTTTTCAAATTAAATATTTAAGACATATATAAAGGGAAACTACATATTAGATTTTGGCTAAAATTAGTAAACCGGTAGTGATACATTACCTGAAGCTCTCAACAGATATTCGTGAAAAATATATTATGATATATTCCAAACCTTTCTAAATTTAGTATTGAAAACTTTTATATGAAGGGCAACAACATATTACATTTTGGTTAAAATTGATAAACCGGAAGTGATGCTCTAAACAGAATTTCGTGGAAAATATATTATGATATATTCCAAAACTCTTCAAATTTGGTATTTAAGACTTTTAGATTAATGAGAACGACCAACACTTCCCAATTTTAGCAATTAAGACTTTTATATAAAAAGGAACAACATATTAGATTTTAAGTAAAATTGACTCTGATATATATAAACAACCAGCGCTGTTTTGTGCGTACTAACAACTTTAGAGGAAAATGTTTTATACCAAAAATGGTCAAGAGTAAGGGGTAATGTATCAACAGTAACAAACCGAATATTTAACCAGTGGTTCTCAAACGGTAGAACAAAATTATATTTTTTAAATGGCACACTATATAATTTTTTAGCCCTTTAAACAGAATATTATTTTCTGATTTCAACGATAGAAATATAGCATAGGGTTGTATAACAATTATTTCGAGAAAAATGGAATTAAAAACTAGTAATAATGTAATAAAAAATTGGTTTACAACCAGCGTAACTAGGCAACAGACATATCAATACCTTTGTATTGCATAGCCTATTGTAATATTATAACATTATTTAACACCATTTTTCTCGAAATAATTGTCATACAACCCTATACCATATTTATATCGTTGAAATCAGAAAAAAATTCACTATCTAATGGGCTAAAAATTATATAGGATACCATTTAAAAAATATATAATTTTGTTCTGCTGTTTGAGAACCACTGGTCGAATTTTCGATTTGTTATTATTAATAAATTAGCCCCTTATTCTTGATTATTTCTTGTATATAACATTTTTTTCTGAAGTCATTAGTTCGCCCAGAAAAGTACTGGTTGTTTTAAAGGAAACACCTGTATATATATATATATATATATATATATATATATATATATATATATATATATATATATATATATATATATATATACCATGGAATTAGCGAGAGGTCATCTGCTGGCCACATCAGATTTTTTTAGTAAAAAACCAATATGGCGCCTATTTAAAATAAGAAATTAATATCTTGGAAACCCTGAACTTGGATTTTATTCTGACATCAGTTTGTCCCATCAAATCATAAAACTTGTATATGAAACATTTTTTATAATTACGGAGTTAGTTTCACATTTTCTTGAATCGCGTTTTTTTTTTGAAAAACTTTCAAACTGTACGGTATTTTAACTATTCTCAAAGGAATCTCGATCAGCACTCATAACTGCACAACATTGCACATTTAACCGACCTCGTAGCTCTTATATTTTCCGAGATCCCAATGGTAAGTCAATTAATTTGGGACAGCCTGTATAATATGTATATTGAAGAATAATGCATGTTCAAAATAATTTAAATTTTCTTACCTTATTTGTCACAGCAGCTAAGGATATCTGCAAACTAATAACATTTGATAATAATGTACACTTATTTAAAATAATTTCACCTGTGATACAAAGTACTTAAAACTGTCATCCATTTATATGTAGTTACTTATATGTACATACTTATAGTTTAATCATACAGATCTTATGATTATACGAACAATGATAATCGAATGATAATCAGTATTATTATTGATTAACTATTTCAGTAACATATTTTTTTCAATAGATTCACTGAGATTAGTTGTTGATAGATTGTACTGTAATAAATAATACGTGTTTTTGTCGATTTTATTGAAAAACAATTGATTTAAGAAGTAAATATGGCTTATATCTTACTTAATGGATGTCAGTAATTTTTTTACAATATATATTTAAAAATAATCTCTTAGCAAAAATTCCCTCAATCTCAGATATAAGATAATGAAAGATAGATTTTTATTTTCTTACTGGTAACGAGCAAAAAACTAATTAAAGCATGATTTACATTATACTTTTCTGGTTAAAATTTAGTTCCAATATTGAAACTAGATTTTGGTAATAAAAAATATAATGTGAAACAAGATAAAACGCATCCAAGTTTCATATAAATGAGTTTTCTAACTTGAAACTATCTCCGACACTATTTTCTTTTCAAGTTTCATAATCTGCGCACTGAATACACAAGAAAGTATTGCTACCCAACAAAGTTTTAAACGTCATACTATTTTGTTTGGAAATGTAATGAAACATATGCTTGTGCTTGTGAAGATTGTATATTTTTAACTACCATGGTTTTTCAGATTTTGTATCCATAGTTACGAGTATTGAAAATAGGTGTTTGCCAAACAAATGGAATTTACGTGTGGAATAGCATATTCTACAACAAGTAATGGAATGGCCCATATTGCACACGAGCAAAAAGTTTGTGGTCCGAGCCGAAGGCGAGGATTACGGTTTGCGAATGTGGGTTATGCCATTCCAAACGTGTTGTAGACTATACTTTCTCCAACAAGATTTTAGATATTATACGAAAAATGTTAATTGATTATAACAATTAGCATATACTATCAAATAATTATGTTAACACCAATCAATAAATTGCTTATAATAGCAGCATTTATATCTTTCTTTTATTTTTTTCATAATAACTGGCCCACTGTATCATTAGCAAGTTCCAAGCTGGATTTATAATGACGCAACGTAAACGCGAACGCAATAGGTAAGGTAAAAAGATGATCATGTACTACAGCTATGGATGATTTATATTGAAATAAAGCAGTAACGTAACAGCCGCAACGCAAGACTTGGCTAACATTCATCTTTCTGCGTTGCTTTACCTAAACTTCTCTACCGTTGGCCAATCAGAAGACAGCATTTTAAATATTGCGTTGAGATTGAGGGCGTAATCTATTTTACCGATATTCGATACTGACTCATCTATCAAAATTGTTTGTTTGACATAAATATGAATAGAAAAATAATTCGTTATATATACGATAAATCGTACAAATATTTCAAAAACAATAATAAAATAGTACATTAAAACACAAGTATCATAAGGCAATCTGTTAACGTACGAGTCCAAGTTTGGAAAACGAGCCGCCAGGCGAGTTTTACAAAGGACGAGTGCGTCAACAGGCCTTATGATACACGTTTTTTATACTATTTTTTCTATTGAGGTAATTTTACAATTAAATTTTTTAAAAAAGGACTTGTCAAAAGTATGAGTTGGTGTTTTTTTATCAGTTATGTTGGTAGCGCTTCCCGCTAAAAATTAAAATTTCACATTTTGACAGTTTATGTATCTTGTGATTTTGTCTGATTGTTTACATTAAAACATTGTATCAAGCATTATACAATTATGAAAGAGGAAAACCAATATATACAATGAACTCCAAGGTTTATTATGAACCATTATGATTTGAGATATCGGTGGTTCCTATTAGTTACTATCATAAATAAAACTTAAATATGGGACTAAAGGACGTTATGTGGACCATCGAGCCTTTTTATTGAGAAAACAACATATAAATAAAACTCTTTAAATAATGAAATACTTTAATGAACAATTTATTAATTACTTTCCACTATTTTGTCAGCATTCACTGCTCAGTTGCACAGATAACGGCAACAGCTGTTCTTACACTTTTTAATACAAAACATATGGCATATATTCGATAGTTCGCCACAACGTAGAACTGGAAATCATGGATTAAAACGTCAACTTTTCATATTTGTTTGCTAGTAGCCGCCACAAATTGAGTAGACAGTGTCAACATTTTCAAGTAACGTGCATCATACATTTCATAACCTGCATGGAATAACAATACATTTAATTCAAAATTGCATTACCATAAATGTAAATTGTAATAAATAAAACTTACCGTTTTACTTATTTTGACAAAGTAAACCTGAGCGCATTGTTTCTTGTTTCATAATTTTTTAGTTGAATTGAAATTTTAACTTCACAGATTCTTATTCTTTCTTAACTAACACAGCTATAGCTATAAATTTCTTTTCTTTCTAGTCCTATCACCTAGAGAAAGGATAAAAATCCTCAATTAGAAATATATTTTAACACAAACAATTTACCATTTTGAGGTTATCTATCAGTTATGAAAGCATGACTGAGCATGACTACCATCTCTAGAATACAAAAGGCGCCAAAAACAGTACGTTTATAGATTTTCTAAACGTCGTGTTTTCAGTAAAAAACAGTGCTTTTATAGAAACATAAGAACACCGAAATAGAAAAAACAATAAGTGTGGGAAGAAATTGCTAACGCTGTAATACATACATGGTAAATACGAGGTAAGTTTTTAAGGTTATTTTATTTAATTAGTAGTAAACAATTATTATACTTGGAATGATATGTATGTACTGAAATGTAAAGATATAAATCAAAATAAATTTGATTAAAATTATTTGACCACATTCTTTAAGCCGGGACAAAAAGGCAGATAACCAACTAATACCATGTATTGCGCGTTCGTATAATTAAAAATATATTTTGTCATTCTTGAATCACATGCACATTGAATAATAAAAAATATAGAGAGAAGTGAAAGCAACTGCAAAATTTTAATTTATAGCTGCATTTTTCAAATTTAGACCTGCAGAAATAAGCCAGAGCTGCACCAAATTATATATCCCCTGGAATTTTATATTGAAACTTTTTGGGCGTTACTTACAATAAACATATACACCAATCTTTAGGAGCCCCAAAATGAAAACAAAGTAAAGAATTTTTTGAAAAAGTACGCAAAATAAATTTTAAATCCCATTAAAGACTCATGGGGCACTATCTCTATATTTAACATATATATTGTATTATTAAATTGGATGCAGAATTTAATGCTCTACAATATTTATTTGAATCATTTTCGTTTAAAATTAATAGGCCTACATTGGCACAACGAAGTATTCTCAGAAAACTGTTTTCTCATGTTAAACGTTTATGGCCCGCTTTTTGTGTTATGCTCGGTATAACTATAATATACAAATCTGATTCAAATTATTGTTCTGCACTTTTCATTTTAACCATGATGTTTATCTTACACTAGTAAGTACATATAAAAATAAAAAGGTGTTTCATATTTTCCCAGTGGTATTTCATTTTTATCTTAAATCTGAAACTCGATTTTTCTCTATTTTCATATTAACTTCAATTTAATTCATCATACTTACATTCCGCGCGTAATTTTTAATGACATTAAAGTTTTATTTTTATTGGATTTTTACCACAGTTGGCCATATACTTAAATATTTATAAGTAACTGATAAATGTCAATACCACCAAAAATATAATTACATAAAATAAATGTAATTGGAGAGAAGTCACATAATGGTTACATTTTTTTTTTCTAACATTTAATCAAATTCAAAAAAAATCCACAAACTTATGTGACAGAGGTGTTGCAAAAAAAATTAACATATCTTTTTTCTTCTGAAATTCGAATAAGTACGTTCTACAGTGTTATTAAATATGATTTTCTGTTCAAATTTCTGTATATATTAAGCACAGTAGCAGTTTTTGAATTGGCGCCAAATTTCACTGTCTGTGGCATCAGACATACATTAGCCAAAGACAAAACTGGAAAGATGATGAAAAAAAAACAAATGTATCAATCATCAACGTCAATGATTGCTATAATGACAACTGTGTGACATAAGGTCGTCTGACGTAGGGCGGTATTCATAGTCAGTACTTGAGCATTGCTTGATATAAGACTAGCTTAAGCATTTGCTTAAGTTATTGTTTATGTTGCATAGTGATGACTTGAGATTCTTCAAAATAAGCAAGATTTGATGAAGCAATACTTATTAGTTCTAGTTGCATATTCATATCTTCTTTGAACAAAACAATTTCCTTTAACTGACAAGTTTCATAGTTCATGCTCAAGAACGCATATAGGAGTACTTTTGTCAAGCTTAAGAACACACCATGTTTGAATTAAATGATATTGAAGATTGTGATATAGATGATATAGAAGAAATTTATATTAATAGAGTGCCAAAAAAATACGTGCGTGACATGAAAAATCCAATAGAAAAATATAATGAATTGGAATTTAAAAAAAGATTTAGATTTAATAAAAATAGTGTTATTAATGCAATTTTACCAAAAATACAAAATAATTTAATTAAATACAATAATAATATTTGAGGAAAATAGCACTGGTGCAGTAATCATTAAATGAGGCGCAATTTCATTTACATCGGGGTCAATTTCTGCTGTTGTCTCCTCCGGACCACCACCAGTTGCCATTCTAGCTTGCTTTTCCTTAGTAAGGGCATTTCGTTGACTTGTCTTTATGTTAAACCATATTTTTTTTAACTGTGTGATGGATCTCTAATATTAATAAGTATATAAAATAGAAGAGAATAAAATGAAAATATGTAGGTAATTATATATTTTAAAATTATACTTCTTGCGTGATATTTTTTGAATTATTGTAGTGTTCCACAATTTTATTCCACACATTTACTTTTTCAGATAAAGAAACTGAACCACTCTTCTTTACTTCAATAATATTTTTATATACTTTTAGTATATCAAGAAATATCTTTTTCTCTAATGGGCACGTTGTAGTATCTATAGGTGAGAGCACGAGATGCGTTGACATGGCTAAGTAACTGGGAAACAAAATGGCGCTAACGCGACCCGTTACCATTTGACAAAAAATGTTTTGCTAAAGATGCACAACAGGGTATGGATCAAATAAAGAGAAATTTAGTCTTTTTAAGGTGCCAAAATGTGCAATTCAGCGGCAGCCAGCTACACTATAATCACAGAAACATGTACTAAAATAAATTTCTGATTGAAAGGTGTCAATGTCAAGTGCATTTGACATATGTTGTTTTATAATTTTACTGGAAGTATAGAAACATTTTTGTATGGAATTTGTACAAAATACATACATAGAACTAACAAAAGATAAAAGGTAATGATTGAAGATATAGAATATTATGCGTTATATATGAATAATTTAATATTTTAAATGTTTGTGTAAAAACCGGGTCGCAACAAAACCTGACATCTAGCGGCACACTGTATGAACTAGCCCAGTTAGTTAGCCATTCTTCGTAATGCATTGGAATACGTCGTGCATTCACCTGTAGATACTACACCGTGCTAATGGGGTATAATGCCGATTTTTTGACATTTTAAAAATCACTTATGACAGACCATATACACTTATAATGTACGTCAAAATGATTTAATTTGTCAATAAATTTATTTTCATTGTTTTGCCATAGATTACTACTAATTTATATTTTAATATTCTCTCTTTGAAATGTCAAATTTGCTATTTGACAATAAATTGCATGTTGCCAAGTCAAAATTTAAAGAATAATGACAGATATCAAATAAGCAATGCCTCAAGCATCGTCTCCATGAAGTCAGTATTAAGTAAATACTTATTTCTGAAGATCTGCTTAAGTCACGACTATGAATCAGTAGTTACAATAAGTCGACGTTGATAAACAAGCCAGTCTCCATGAAGACGATCTTAAGTATTCGTTTGAGAATGGACTATGAATACCGCCCTTATAGTGCAGCGTGATTTTTGGTTCTTTAGTGTAGTTCTTAGTTATTATATTATAGCGTTATATTTCATAGTTTAATGCCCAGTATTATAAAAGATGGATAAGTAAAGCACTAGCAAAGTAAAATTTACTCCTGAAGTAAAATAGTTTATTCCAGATATTTTCGTCAAAACAAGAATAAAAATAATAGCTAAGTAAATCTACAGAATAAATTACTCCACCGATTTCGAGGAAGTAAATTTTATTGTGTAAAATAAATGTGACAGATGTCAACATTAATTAAATTAAATTCATTATAAATTTAATCCCATATATTATTTTTACATTTATTATCTCCAACATGTTTTCTTTGTCTATTTCTGAGTAATTTTCCGTTTTCTCTTTTTTCCATTTTAATTGACACCTGACACTATGACACACACACTTAATTTTCTATTTTGACTTTTGGATTTATTTCGCGTCAGGAACTAAAGGCGATTTCGGGCGACATACCTGTTCACTTCTTAGGATCAGTTACGGTCACTTGCGGTATGCTATGGTCAGTGGTGGCGCCAAAAATCAACGGTTCACTTGTTGACACCGTGCTTGGAGGTTATGTACATTCTGCGACATTTAATACTGTCAAAAATCGTGTCTGACAATTAAAATGCATTAACGGAGAAAGATAGTTTTTTCCATATTTGTCCAAAAAAGAGTCAACGAAAATAATGTCACTCTGTTTGACATAAGACCACGACTCCGACTGTTTTGACTTTTGACATTTCAAAAAAATACATGATAAAAAGAGATAGAAATAGTGAACAGAGAGCTGACCCGACTAGCAAACCCGTTCAGCTGTGAGCACTGATCCAAGCATACCGGGTATGTTGTTCCTAGCGCCCGAATGTGTGAACGCACCTGAACGCAACATACCGCAAGTGAACGGTTGTCGCCCGAAATCGCCTATACAGAATACAATATTATTAAAACATATTCCAGCGACACATTGTTTGGAATAGATCCTCTTGAGATGGAGATTGACATTATCGTCAGTAGTGGTCTTAAGCAATACCGTCGTAATATTTTTTTTTTCTTATGGTGCAATAGTGCAAAGATTAGTCAGTATAAGAAACCTGAGTGCATCATTTTCCATCTAAAAAAATAAATGTATTCAATAGTTCTTATTTAATTATAAAAATATATTTACAACAAAGAAGTTTTGATTTTATGTTTTTATCTTTACTTACGACAACCATTTCATTCTTCTTTCTTCGTTTTGAGGCACTATGTTTTATGTTTCCCTATTATCAGTTCTATTTGGGCACACTGCACAAAACATTTTTCACAACCATGTTTGATTATTTCCAAATACAAAAATCAGTAGTAGTTGACAGCTGTCATGACTGTCACTCGTTTAAATGCCGCCGGTGGCAAATGTAAGCCACACCCTCATTGATTAGGTTTATCAGGCGAAAGGGGAAGCGGAAATTCAAACATTATAATTTCAAAGACAATTTTCTCATGAATAAAGAATAATACGAAAAAAATAAAAATAGGGGCTAAATATTTTTTCTTATTCTTTTGATTAAAGCAAAGAAAAACACCTCATTGACTATGTATTATTCAATTTGATATTTAATCATCCATTGAGTATGCAACCATCATTCCGTAAAAGTAAATTTATTATGTATACGCAACCATAGTTACGCAACAGTAAAGATGCAATAATAAAAATTATTTTAAATTTCTATTTTTGCCATATAATTTAATTTGTAATTCAAATTCTCAGGTAACGTCTGCATAAATTTGAATCACGAATTTGATGAAATAAGACAAAAGTTGCTCGATTATAGGAGTCCATTTTAGCATTTCTTTTTCCGAAAAAATGCATAGGTCATTAGAAATGAACGGAAATGTAAATTTTAAAGATTTTTATTTTATAAAATAAATTTCATGTAAGAAATAATATTGAATTTTGTTTCACACTTTTT